>JAYMFT010034403.1:0-15862 GCA_038088735.1 Panulirus argus
TTTATATATATATATATATATATATATATATATATATATATATATATATATATATATATTATGCAGAGCCGTTAGTCTCTCACGCATGTGATAAGATTATGGACGAAGGAACCTAGAATTATCAACTTAGTATTTCCTGGGGTACCCCGACGCAGCCGGGCATTTATTGATACAGTCTACTGAATGAGAGATAACAAAAGGATTATCACTGCTTGAGTAATGTGGTCAAATGTACATTGAGTTTCATGCCAGCTTTGCGATGTATCTTAAGAAAGAGGATGGCATTTTTATCCATATTCTTTGGTATTTTTTAAAGAATTATGGAAAGCATGTTTAGATTTTTAAGAATCTGAATTTTGTTTTTCAGTATCGTTTGATATTCACTTGCAAATTTGATTTGAAGAGTCATCCTTGATCTCGTAATAAGAAAAGTTTACGTGGCGCATTTTGTTATATAATCCAGTACCTCTGGATTCATTATTGTGGGAGAAATAAGATAGGAGCACCGATAACAATCGCTGATAGCACTTTGCTTTTTTGTACCAATACCTGTCTGTTTTAACACCCCCAAATCCACCGCGTCACTATTTTTTTTTTAATAACCTGGCAATTTTATTTTAATATGATTAACCGTAGGTACACTGAGCGTGTCACAAAGTGCCTATTCCACGTTGTCAAGGCAGAAGCTAGGCGGAATGTTGCTGGGTAAAATAGGTGAGCTTTGGTAGAGAACAGTCCAAATATTGTCAACTGTATCAAACATTTACTTATTTAGACATAATGTATCTGCACACAAGAGGTTTTCACACAGAAATTCTTGTCATTAACCCTTACATAATGTTTATAACAAATCACATAACCTGTTAGTCGCGATGAATATAAAGAGAATGGTGAGTAGTTCACGAATAACTGAAAGGGTTGAAGATACTGACAGTAAGTAAATTAAGGAATAACAGAAGACTAGAAAGTTTTGTACATTGGAATCATTAGGGAGCAATGAATGCAATGGGGGGAGGGGGGAGTGTATAGAGAGAAAGGGATCCCGTATGTTATGGGGGGGGGGTTGTTTAGAAAAGTGATTCATAGACGGTCATGGGCTTTGTGAAGAAAACGAGGAGATGGGTCTGGATGTACCAAATGGGCAGTGGAGCAGTGTACTGAACAAGAGGCTAGTGAGGGGCTCATTATGTATGGGAGGCCAGCAGGCTATATTCATTTCACAAGCGTGTGTGTGTGTGTGTGTGAGTACATGTGTGTTTTTAGGGACGAATTTTGAAGCCTGTATGTTCCAAAAGTCCCGTTGGGCGCTTCGATTAAAGTTCAGGTGTGCCTTATGGACGCGAACAGTTGCTATGATTCCCCGCTGCAGTAACGTCCGATAAGCCAGTTTGATTAATACCCACCCACCTTGAAGGTGTAGCGGCTCGGGTTAAGTAGGTTAGCTCCCGCCTGGTACTGAAAGCGCGGGACCGGCCCGACCGAACCGTTAGGCGAACGCTTCCCAAGTTTCCAAGGAGGAGAACTGTAGCGTTATTGATACTCTGCACCTTATTGGTTTATCTTATTTTTGAATATATATATATATATATATATATATATATATATATATATATATATATATATATATATATTCACTAAAAATGATAGCCAAAAAGGTCTACTGATGACAGTTCGTCTAACATTTGTTTGTATAGAAACAAAATTTCATGACGGAGTACAGTAGATCCGCCTCCTACAATGCATCAGGTAAAATTGCCCAGCCAACATGCAACTCGCCCTGGTTCGTGTTAAGGGATCTAGGTCCACATAAACCATGGGAAGGTCCCTGGGTAATCCTGAAGCTGTGTTGGAGATTTTTCCAGTATTTTGTTGAGGCGCTTGTGTCAAGATCCCGCTTTAAGTGGCTTTCTGGGTAAGCCGCTTGTAGGAGGTATTTCAGGATTGTTCATCTCTCCCTCCGCACACGTGTGCATTTGCTTGCTGGCAGGTATGTGTAATTATATGTGTAGCACAGGCAGGGAACCCGAGGGATTTTTTACAATGGGAGGGCGTCATCTGTGTTTCCATGCGTGTGATCCAGTAATGATTTCTATGCGTTGAAATATCCAGCACTTTTTTACAGCTGCTTAAATGACCAGTCGTATCACGAATCCTCTGCCTCAGCATGGAGGCAGAGTCCGGTAACACCCATATGTGTATAACCAGGGCATGATAAAGGGCCGGTGGAAACCATGGAAAAGTCTGTGGGGCCTGTTTGTGGATAGGGGGCTGAGGTTACGGTGCACTGACCATGAGAGCTAGAGAATGAATGTGAGCGGATGATAGACACAATCAGCGTTGTAGGGATGATTGGGAGGGGCGTCCAAGACACCAGTTGTACCTACAATAGTTCTGAAGGAAGGAGAGAACATCACTTTATCAGAACTCTAGCATTCTAGTTATTTTAGTTAAGATTACGTGATGAGAACACGTAGTAAAATGGTTAACGTTACAGTATCGGAACTTTAAAACTTCCTGGTTACCTTAGGAAGGGTTAAGTTGCCGTGGTTATGGTTAAGTTAGGTAAAGATAGATTAGGCTAGGTTAGACAGGGCCAGGGTAAGATAGAACTTGGTAACCTGAGAGTACAGTATATTAGTTACTATATTGTAATATGTATAGCCAGAGTTTAATCCTTTGAGCACAGTGATACTATCCTTAATAGAGAGGCAAGAACCTCCGTTAGGATGGCGTTACCTTTGACCTGACCATTTTGGATCAAGTCAAACGTCAGGACAAGGTCGTAGCCTAGTCAGTATTCATGGGTCGGAAGGGGTTGCGGTATGATTGTAGTGGGGAGGACAACGTGAGTACATGCAGTTGTCAGGGATTATTGGAGGAGCCGCGAGACGACCTACTGTTGGAGGAGGAACATGAGTGGGGCGTGGGATGGGGGCGGGGCTGGGCGTGGTGGGGGACGGCAGGAGGTCATGGGCTCCCACAGGGCCGGGCCGGCACCCAGGTACTGACCCAGCAAGTTGTTGACGTTGACAGAGACGATGTGTCAGGCACACATGAACACAGACACATACGGCAAGACCTGTGAGCCTGGAGGCCACAGGGGGATCTCTGTAGTGGTAACCATGACCTTTGATGTACTCAGCCAGCGGCACGTACCACTAGCCATGATCAGAGGAATGAAGAAACTAGAAGCGACTCTGAGCCATTTTTTCTCCATAGGATTAGCAGTACCCACCATTTCCGGTGAGCGGCGCTGCTCACTGAGACAGGCATCGCAAGCATTTCTTAATGAGTGTCGAGTCTTTCCTATTTTCCCTCCTCTGGTTTTAACCTTAGCGTTATGAACAGTCAGTAATGGAGGCGCGGGTGGAATTGCCTCTCACTGCAACGACCCAGGTGATCCAGAAGCTGAGTTTGCGTCTGTTCTGTGATATTCTTCGTAAATTTCCCTCGGGTTCATGTCTGAGTCTCGCATATCAACAGTCAGTCAGATCCTTTAAGTACTCTCAGGGGTGAAAAACAGCGACGCTTTCTCCAAGAACTGCCTGTAGTGCCAAGCCGCGGGCGGGCGCTGCCAGCCAGCAAGAGTGGTAAGTAATCCGACCGGAAAAGTACTGGGCGACGTGTCTCATCCTCGCCACTACACGTTGGTATCCGGGATAAAGTCCTGAGGTTACGTCAAAGACGATTTCGTATACGAGAACATACATATAAATAGATTCAGTTTTTTTCCGTTTTTCCTGATCTGCCGACGCGCGTTGATGGTTTATGATGAGACGCGTTTGGCAGAGTTGTGGGTAGGTGATGACCCGGCCCAGCAGTGGGGAGGGGTGGTGACCATGTCTTTTAACGTCACGTACACAGTTGGCCTCCTACATACATGGTTAACCTCGGACGGACAACATACACGGTAATAGCTCTAAACTGGCAGGTGTGTGGACTGGGGCTGAGTGGGGGCTTCGCTGGTCCATTACCGTCGTCCATGTTGGGTCAGACATCACTGTGTATGTATGTTTATATGGGCGTTGGTACCGCTGGTGCTGGACCTTGCCGACGTTAGGGTTGGGAGTCCTGTCGAGTGACAGTGTAACCCCCTCAAGTACGACCATACGAGCCCCGTCAAATACGACCTGACCACCTTTGAACACGAGGGTGCGACTCTCGAGATTCGACGTGACGCCACGAGCACGTCGTTACGACCCTTGAGCACGACCCTTGAACGCACGCAGCGGTACGACCCTTTGCTGTGATAACCTCTCCCATAGAGTCATACCGTCGTAACTCAAGGTCTACTATGAGAGTGAGTAACGTGTGAATACTGACCAGAGAGAGAGAGACAGACAGACAGACAGACAGACAGAGAGAAGTCTACCTGTAATAGAATCTATAAAGTCGTGTGTGTCGTGCGCCATTGTCCCCACGTCATCGTAATGAAAAGATAAAACTGTCCATTCAATTACTCGTTCATTTCATGTTTGATACGAAATACTAAAATACTCGTTCCGCCAACACAGTTGTTATTGTCCTCACACCCGAGTCTGAAAACTTTCCATGAATGATTGTTGCTGGGCCGCCTTCACTGGAGTCCACTGGCCTGTCCTGTGTCAGGTGGTGTGACGCAATGCATTGTTCTGGTGCAAAAGGCATAGTTTTGTTACGGTTCATTGTTTTATTGAAGGAGAGTTTTTCACATATATATGTCTATTGGAGTTTTATGGTTTATTTGATTCTTTTTTACTTTTTTCAGTTAAGCGTTAATTCGTTGAGTCTTAGGATTTTTTTTTCTAGAAAGCGCGAGTCGTGCAGACATACACCCTCACGTGGGGAATAGGGGGGTGAGGCTTTATCTTGATCTGCCGTCCTCCGCTATGTGGGATCTATGCATTATTTCCTTCGTAAAGCTTTACCTGTGGGAAGTGACGGAGTGGAAGCAAATGTGACAGGAAGACTAAAGACGGGGATGAAATCTAGAAAGCACGAAACTTGGGGGAAGCGGAACTTGTGTGATATAACGTGTGGTGCTGGGAAAGAACGTCAACAGTACAAATGGTTATACACTAAAGCAAGGTCATCATAGATATGGTGGTGGGTGTTGATGTTTGCCCACCATGTCGTATGGAGAGCTATAGTTGTCGTTGTCACGTGTGTGTGTGTGTGTGTGTGTGTGTACACATGAAGGTAAATATTACTGTGTACGTACTCACATACTTACGCACGTGCAACACCTACTCAGGTCCACATATGAAGAGTGTGAATGCTTGCAGAACACACTCGGTTCCCAGCTACCTGGGGTAGATTAAGTCTGTCCCTCTCTTTCTTTGTGCATGTGTCAGGTCCCAGTTACGAGGGGCAGATCAAGTGCTCAGATCCTGGGCGCCTTCGTTCTCTGGGAATTGACTTTGCAGAGCTGGGCTTGTCCAAGGCCGGGAACATTCAGTATTACTGTCGTCCCAGGGAGGAGTCACGAGAGGGATTAAAGAAACGATGATGAAAATGTAGAAATATATTTCTCTTCTTGATTAGCCATCTCCTATTAAACTTTCAGAAAGAGCTTTGGCGGAATTTTGTCACGTTTATGTTGTGATCGTATAACACATTTCTGCTCCATGTGCATAAAGGGGAACTCGTATTCCTGAGATTACAGCTCAGCAGCCAAGCAACACAAGAACCTTGATGTATTGCAGAATACATACAAACATCACATTGTCGTGGTTCCACAACACAAGAACCTGGATATGTAAGGGGTGAGAAGGAGGGAAAATTGTGTTTCTGGTTACAATACTAGACATTTGTGTTGGAAGGTGAGAATGCTTGAAGTTTGTTAATGTGTTGCAAGTTGTCAACACGAAGTCTGTCATGTGACTGCAACACAGAGTTTGTGTCACAGTCAAAGATCTACAACACTTGCAACTCCAACTTCTACTTGTTGTAGTTCCCTGCAACACACCTCGGGTGTTATCTCCACAGGGGCGACCCCTGTGAGCGGTGGTCACGTGGGTAACGGTTTAACCAATATAAACGGTTTCCAGTATTGTCTTCAGTATTGGGCGCTACCTAGCTAACGCGGAAAACGGCGATCAAGTATGATATATATATATATATATATATATATATATATATATATATATATATATATATATATATATATATATCGACGTAATGGTAGATACAATCATTTATATTTTGAGCCGAAGTAGAAAAGAACGGAATTTTATTCCAGATGAATATTTACTTTGTCAGTTTTGTTTTAAGATGATTTGTGTTCTTATGATATCTTGAGATTAACGATACTTATCTAAGCTTTGTCAAGATAAAGTGAGAAGGATGACAGATGGTGAGTTACACAATAAGTCTTCGTAAAGATTTTTGTTCGTTGTATTTCTGTTGTGAAATACAAGTGAATGCAACAGAAATCGAAGAACAGACCGTTGGTTCCTAAGCAATCAGCGAGTAGAGGAATGCTGGGAATGGAACGCATCGAGATGACGGTTGATGCTGATGATACGTGAGTGAAAAAAATAAAAAGATAAAATGTGGAGGTAAACATGAAAATGTCGTGATGTGTGACTGTGAGTCACCCGGGAAAATGTGGTGATAATGACGATATGTGAAGCTAGCGCTGGGAAGCAATAAGATTAAAAAAAGTATTAGAAAAAGATCATTATTGACGAGAATAAACTTGTCATGTGCTCTAGTCTCGTGGGTTTGTCGCTGGAAGGAGACAGACAGTTCGAGACAGCAACACAACAGACAAGACAGTCTTGAGGACGTGATGGTAATGGTAAAGTGACGACGCAACACAAGACGCACAGCCCAGCGGTTGAGCAAGTGTTGGTGGTGGGGCGAGTGCAACACAGCGCCCCTGGTGGAGACAGTGCGGCGCCAGGGTTACCAGCAGCAGGAGCCACGTGTGCTCACGCGTCAGGAAGGATCATCACCTGACCAGCCACACATCGGACATTGTGGGTCACGCGGCCACCCACCTCCCCCTCCACTCCTCAACAACAGCTGTCGTAACAACCATTAACTACAGCCAGTTACAACTGCTGAAGCCTCTGCTACAATCGTCACCTTTCCTTACTTCCTGACGGATCCGTAACAACCACAACAACCGCCACCACCACCGTCAGCCATCTGAGGCACTCCATCTGCCACCATCGTCTCCACCACAGCCATGTCGGGTGGCGCCCTAGACGGTATGAACCGGGCGGGAGTGGGCGTGGGCGTGGGTGTGGGCGGGGGTGGAGGCGTGAGGATGAGGAAGTCCTCGGTGCCCCTGGTGTCCCCAAGGTCTCTGGAGATTCCGTCAGGACCCGCGCCCCTCAGGTCCCTCTCCAGGAGTGGCTCCCCAGCCAGGTACGCTAACATACACACGGACACACACACACACGCACAGACAACATCTCTTGAGTTTGTGGACAGACACAAGCATTGTGTTTAGAGGTTGTGTTGCCTGTGTTGTCACACTGACAAGCATCGTGTCATCTCTTCCATCATCGTGAATTTCTAAGTTCTCAACATTCACTACTTCTTCACTTTGTTTATTCACACCCTGCCATACACTGACGCAATAACGGGACACAAGCGTGGGAGTAAGGGCAGCGTCGGCTGTGACCCTTGGGTGGGTGAGGCTCCATAGCAATTACAGTGTCCTACTTACAGTACCCGGGGGATCCCTGGGGCATATCCTGTGGGAATACCATATCCGCTGCCGTTTAGCTGACCCGCTCCTACCGCCAGTGTCCTGCAGGATGGCTGACTTCTGGATCGGACCCTGGTGTCGTTTTCCTGCGTCTGGTGCTTGGCTAATCTTTTTTTTAGGATGTCCGGCAAAGACCTGTGGCCTGCATGTGTGTGGGACCCTGGTAACATGGCGAGTGACACACCATGCGGGTTTATGGCCTGGGGAGGACATTCCCGGGTATGTGTAAGGTGTTACCAGCTGCTGGAGGGAGGAGACCCAACCCTAGTGGGTCGTGTGCCAGAGCCAACCCCAGCCTCTTCACCAACACCACCAAGTTATACAAATAATATGTGAACTTGTCGAGACTTATTATTATAGTAACGAGACACTCAGGTATCATCACAACCCTTCCACAACAACACCAGCATTATTATTAGATTAGACGCCCTGTGCCCCTTCCCTCACACATTCCATAAGCAATACCGCAGCCTAACCACCTCACCCTCTGGTGTGCCCCTCCCCCTAACCTTATGCCACCCCTCCTCCGTAAGGAGGTTCCCTGGTTTTTATTAACCCCTGCCTCCCGTCCCCTCCTCCCCAGAAGGAGGTTCTCCAACGTGAGCGACGCAGTGACCAGGAAGATCTCAACGACGATCGGGTGGCGCAGCGTGAACGTGGAGGCCGTGGTGCGCCAGGCCAAGTGTCTGGTAACGCAGTACATCAGGTCCCGCCTCAAGAGAGCCGGACTCCTGCACAAGAAGCTCGGCCTCCAGCGGCTCCGCTCCGTCGCCAACCTGGCCGGCGGCTGGGAAGTCTGTGAGGTCAGTGGTGCTGGGGAGGTTAGTCTTGGGGAAGCCAAGGAATTAAGAAATCATTTTGTAGGGAAGTAGTACTGTAGGATCCTTGGAGGGAAGTTGAGTCGCAGGATAGCAAAGCTTGGAGGGAGGTAATCTTGATGAAAAATAATTTTGTGTGGAGACAGTCGTGTCTCTGGTCGTACAGCTGGGGACGCTACAGTAGTCTTGCAGGATAAAACTGACGTCTGTTGCTAACAGACGGAACGACCCAGCACTGAATACATTTCTTGGCTCCATATTGACTATGGTTAGTTAGAATACTCAGACGGCTTGTCTGTGGTGGCAGGGGCACATCACTGCTTTGACACTTTTGGTTACATAGTCGTGGCTGTAAGCGGCTGACCTCCCTGGGTCCGATAGAGCTGTTCGCCCGGCTAATCTAACGACTGCCTCCACTTGACTGGCCATAACTTTGATTATTTTTTTACCTTAATTAGTGATAATTTCTCTCATAACAATCTAGAAATATTCTTTACTGTATTTATTATTTGTTGTGGTAGATTTTTTTTTTTGGGGTTTGTTTAAATGTCAGCATTGCTTTAAATATGAAAGTTGTATTTTCTCCTTATGTCCGTCTATTTTAACAGTAAGTTTGCGTTATACTAACAGTAGAAGGTTCAGCCAGCAAAACTGTATTGTTAACTTGTCAATATAAGCAGCTAAAATGTAGATGCTCTTCACTAATATGCTTACCCAAAGCGTAGAAGTACCCAGCCCCACCTCGATCTTACGCTCTTTTGTGATTTATTAACTAGTTACTGCTATGAACCCCTAGTTATGTACTTCCTCAACTGTGCCTTTTCAGCCGATTGGCTGCTTGAATTCAGTAAACCGATCTTTATTTATCTATTTCATTTAGGCAACAGCTGTGCTCTGTGTTCACCACAGGTGTTCCCGCGAGTGTCCGGCATCGGCCAAGAGCTGGAGCGGAACTACCCGAAGCTGTACTGCTCTGTGGCTCGCCAGCTGTCCATCACCCTCACCTCTGATAAGGTATGCGCCTCTCCACCTGTCACTCCACTCATGGCCAGCTCTCACCAGTAAAAAGATTACCATGCAAGAGAAAATTAAGCTCTGCAGGAAATAAAAAAGCTTGCTAAATTAGGTCTTGCGAAAATGAAGGCTTTGCAGGAGAAGGAGTGGCCAGATGAGCCTTTGGAAGGTGCACCGTGAGGTGGGTGGACGCAGTGTCTTGCTCTAGCACGTACGGTACAGTTGTCTGGCCGCCTGTGTACCGCATCATAAATACTGGTCTGCTGCACCAAAGACCCTTGCCCACGTCCGTACCGGTACTGGGGGGGGGGTTACACCTGCCGTCCGCACAGGTACTGGGGGAGTGGTTAGATCTACAGTCCCTGCCGGCACTGGGGGAGGGGTGGAGGGAGGGGGATCTGTTCTGTGGCAGGTACCATGAAGGTCCCCCCTCATCGACACACATGGTTCAGGAACCACAGGAGACACACCTGCCTAAACCCACTTTTGACCTGTCGTGTGTGAACTAATGAAGCGAGTCACTAGACCACGGCTCAGATGTGGTCGTCTGCCTTGACCAGCGCTCGGCTCGCAGTTGGCTGTTTACTAACGTTGTAATGCGCGACCCTTTGAGCACGAGCATACGGGCCGTGGACATGATGACGTGACCTCTGACCTATTCATCACCATTATAAATCAACTAAAACTCCATCCTCCACCACCAACAGAATCTCCAGCACTACCTCCAGCGCCAACATCACCACCACTACCGGTGTCGCGGGGGTAGAGCTGACCACCAGCACTACCACAGATAAGCTGTGTGTGTGTGGGGCAGGGGGAGTGGGTTAATGCAGGTGTATCCAATCGTTTTATCATAAGTTAAAGAGGTTAGTAGGTTCGAACCCCGCTATGACCCCCTCTCCACGCCAACAACATCCCTACTCCTCTACGCTTTCCTCATCCAAGTAAATAAACCTCTTCGTAATTACCTCATTACGCATAATGAGGGTGACAATGGCAAGGATTATCCATTACGTAAGCTGGCTGTGTCAAGTGTTATAACCGGGCTCCCTGCCAAGCAGGCCGGACATACTGTAGTGTTGCACTGTCCTGCCCCATTATCTTCGCAAGCCGAGTGACCCCTATAACCCAGGCAGAGCACTGTCTTGCCCCGTTATCTTCGCAAGCAAATATGACCCTTATAACCGAGAGAGAGAGAGAGAGAGAGAGAGAGAGAGAGAGAGAGAGCCACGCAGAACATCCACCACAGACAACTCACTCACCCCTCCCCCTCATCCCCCGCACCCTCGCCTATCCTTGCCTCTATATATTAAGGTGAAGGTCAGGTGGTGTTGGAGGTAGTGTGTAGTGGACCTTGCGAGAGGTTGTCTGTGGCAACGATGATCACGGCTGACATGGCAGGCTTGCGACACGCGCTCTTGTCTCCTACTCATGCTGGAGAGGTGTACTGGCACCATGAACACGGCGGCTGACTCACTGCTGGTGAGGGTTTGGTATAGGATCGAACACAGCACTAGGATCCCGATTCCTCTATCAAGGAATAAAGTATTGAAACTGAACTGAAACATGGTGACCTGATGTGGTTACTTATGTTGGGATCATGAGGAATAACTCAGAGTATCGCGACCTGACCTTTTGACCTGGTCCTGAAGGGTCAAGTCACTAGTTGGTCACGGCCTTCGTACTCAAGGGTCGTACCATCGTGCCCAAGGGATTGAATTTACGAGGGACTGCTGATGACGTGTCCATGACTCGGTCACTAACGTCGTTGTGTATGTCAGTTGAATCTTGTCTTTGGTGATGATATGAGGCGTGTGTTGTGAGAGTAACGTGGAATCATGTCTGACCACTTGAGGCTCAGGTATGTGATCAACATGTATAATCTTTATGGTTTCAAAGCGTAAGGAAACAAGGAATGAAGGGAGAGGTTGATAATACTGGCTAGTGATACCGAAGAAAAAAGACCTTTCAATTTTCATTTTCTTGGTTAATGGGAGCGTCCACCGTGGTGGTAACAGGAGCAAGTGATCTTCCATTTTTGTTATCCTCAGGTGATCAGGAAGGGAATGTGAACACCACTGGTACTGACACAGTGGACGCTCACATGGATGTCTGTTGACGTTGACAGTATGAATTCAGAGGATGTTCTTCCACATGAACCAAACACTTTAACTTATAATTCATGTACGTTATTTATATTTTCCACTTGTAATGATGGACCGTGTCTGGTACAGGTAGTACGGTCCGTGATGGTCCAGGTGGCGGGCCATGTCTTCCGTGGGGAGGTCAACTGGGCCAGGATCATCTCCCTGTTCGCTGTGGCTGCCGGCCTCGCCTCCGACTGTGTCAAACAAGGTCAGTCCTGCCTCCCACTGTGTCCTGCAAGGTGAGTCCTACATCCTACTGTGTCCTGCAAAGTGAGTCCTGCCTCCCAGTGGGTCTTGCAGCGTGAGTCCTGCCTCCCACTGTGTCCTGGAAGGTCAATCCTGCCTCCCACTGTGTCAGGTCAGGTTACTAAAGTGTCCTCTTGTGTTGTTCAGTTGTGTTACCTAGACTGTGTCTGGTGTAGAGTCTGCTTCACTCATCATGGCTAAGGACTCTCCTGATGTCACACTCCTACCCTCACCTGCAGTACTGGTTTTCATCCTTCACCAACACTCCTTTCCTCCATCTTCTTTCTCCTACATTTTTTCTTCGTGTCTTTCTTCACGTCCCACACTTTTCTTCCTGCTTTCCTAATCTTAATCTTTCTTTACAGACAGTTTTCGCTTGCTGGTCAGTTTTCGCCTCCTCTTCCTCCTCCTCCTCTTCCAGGCTGTGGGGAAGGGGGTGTTGGCGTGTGTCCTGGAAATCTTTTGGAACCGTCTTACACACAGCCTGTGTTGAGTCTTACCTGAAGTGTTGTGGCTCAGTCGTCCGGCAACAGTCGCTTTCCCTACAGCACCTGATGGTTGTGGTCCGGCATAGTCGGTTAACATTTGGTCCATCAGATGTGGTCAGCAGTGTCTGGCAACCCTTAGTCTATCAAATGTTGTGGTTGAAGTGTCTGGCAACACTTGGTTCGAAAAAAATGTGGTCTAGCATTATCTGGCAATATTTGGTCCATCAAATGTGGTCCAAGACTGTCTGGCAACAGTCGGTCCCTTCTACGTTGTCCAGCAGTGTCAAGTAATAGTTGGCCCATCTAATATGGTTGAGCAGTGTGTGGCAAGACTTCCATTATGGTAATTGGAGCATGAGACACATGGGAGGTTGGCTGAACAAGCCAAGGGTCGAGTCGTCAAAACACTGGATCCCTGATGATGTATCTATGTTCTGTGTTTTGCATTTCGCTCGTTTTCCTTATGGAAGTAATTTTGTGAGTTTAGATACAAATGTATATATTGTTCATGCTGTTGGGATGATTCAGTGTCAGGTCCAACATGCTTGTCAAGTGTGCATGATGACGGGTTGGGGTTGCGTGAGGTGGCGAATGGTTGCGTGTCAAACCCCAAAGAATTTTACAATTATTTAACAAGTGGTTTACCTCAAGGGTCATTCCTTGGCCCAGTTCTTCTTATATACTCATGGTCTAGAATTACGTGTACGTAACAATTTAGTTCTGTTCGTTGATGGCACAAAGATAGGAAATTGGGTAATGGCTGACACTGGATGTTGACGTATGCAATAATGAGAGACAAATTGTCAGCCTCGGGGCTGAAGTGGCGATTGAAGTCCTGTAGACATTATTCATTGTAGAGATGAAAAACTGAAACAAGTTATTTCCAAAAATGGCAGCAGTGGCAACAGAATTCCAAAACGAGAATAATCTTAGAACTGAAAGTTTGGAGCGGCTTACTCTTAAGTCATAAAGACAGAACATTTGCTAACGTGGACACAATGAAGACACAAATCAGGGAACCACACACAGGAGGTCTGACATTGAGGGAAAAAGTCTCACACCGAAGCAAGGAAATACATTTTACGTAGTATTGTGCTAACCGCCAGGTCCCGCCCTCCGTTCGTGGGATGTCGGACAAAACGAAATTTTTTTTAAATTTTCAGGTACGGCAAATTCATGATAATGCATTACTTGTAAGACGTGATTTTAGGAAGAATTCATGTTGTTGTAAGGTCGGGGCTGCTTGTGCTACGAACATGTAACCAACGCGAGTTGTATCTGTCCGGCAGGTCACCCAGAATACGTGGCGGGGCTCATCGATGTGATCGGCCTGGTGACGGAGCTGCACACGGCGCCATGGATTGCTTCACAGGGCGGCTGGGTAAGTAGTACACCGCTGAGATACTTATATATATATATATATATATATATATATATATATATATATATATATATAAAAAATTCTTAATTCTTTGGTTTCTTAATTCTTGTATCTTTTTTTTTCTTTGTTGTCTGTTTGCTTTTCCTGTGTCGAACATTTCTTGTACGTTGTGTCTGTATTCCATAGTTGTCGACGTCCATTAAACTGTTAATATTTACCTACTCCTCTCTGTTGATGCTCACCTCGCTACATCTTTTCTGTAGGTTAAGGAATGTCTGGAATGATGACGTTCTGCGCTAAAACTCGGATTCAGTCATCCGGTCTGTTGTCTTTTAGTAGATATTCCGTTATCTGTGGTTTCCACGCCTGTATTCTGTCATGATCATGTTTCTTCCATGTTCTAAGACTTCTTAATTCATTATAAGCATCATCTGAAATTATTATCCCTCGTGTAACATCAGATGTTTGTGTTTCAGGCTTAAGACTTCATGGCAAAGCGTTAATTCTGACCTTAGTGAATACTGTGACTTGCGGAACTTGAATTTCCCTTGTCTTTTCACCCCTTTGTGAGGCTTAAGTTTCTTTGCAGTCAAGTCGTTAAGCTCGAGAATTATTCCACATATGTGAGCGGCTGACTTTCCTCTTTCTGTGCAGTCGTCCATGTTCTTGTACTGCCTTCAATAAAGGCTTCTGGACTGCCTGAAAAGTTAGATATTACCAGAGGGAACGCGCATAATGTTGATCAATCACCGTTTCCTTTAGATCTGCTGTGTGGAAGGGCAGTTGATTAACGCTACTTCTAGTTATCTCCTGTTTTTCCCAGGACTTCCCTTCTGCCTGTCTCTATATTTGAGAGAACTGACCCCTGATCCATCCTGTGGTGTGTTTACATGTACAGTATAAATGGGGCCATCAGGCCACCCCTCTAACTGGCACTCAATTATAATTGTGTAACTCCCTTTACGCTCAGACTTGTTAGGTGAGTGTAGTGCCCTGCCCCACCACAATAAGATTAATGTTAGATCTCTCTTTCTTCGTTATTGTGTATCGTCAAGTATATCCATTTATAGTTTGCTCTCAGGTCTTTGTGGGTCGTCTGAATTCATACCATCACAAAAAGATACTTGAATTCAAGATCATATTCATTTTTGTTTATTTATCTTCGGTGTAAAATCTATTTTGTTATTTTTCATGAATTACTTTACTGCTAAGCTGTTTGTATATTTTCTTCTTCCTCTTTCTTTCTTCCTCAATCTTTTCTCTTCTGGACATTATTCTTAATTCCCTTCTGATGTTTCTTTTAAGAAATATTCTGGTGCAGTCCTGCCTGTTAGTTTGTGTAGAGAGACAGCTGTCTGCAGAAGCATCTGATACATAATGGAAGATCTGAGATTGATTATGAGTCCAGTTCCCATAGGTCTCAGGGGAAGGGAAAGGTGAATATTATATATAAGGAGCAAATTATATTATGTCTTAGAACTGCCAAAATGATTACGACTTTAAATCCAACTTCTGACTCGTGTCCGCTCCCTCCCACACACTGTCTCCCAATCCTCCCTGATGGCTGTACCTCCTCACCCAGACCACACCAGACTGCGCCCGCCCCTCACTTCTTCCTATACACATTTATCCTTCATGGAGTCAGGATGTTCTTCACGTAGACCAAGTCTCGTAAGTGATACAAACCGATCCAGTTAACGTCTCATCACGTGGGCGATGCCTAATGAGGTCTCCCTCAGCCCACTATAATTCATCTTTGTGATCTTAAGATATGAGCCAACTCCATCTTGTGCTTTGAAGCATTCTTGCTTATTGCTCCTCGTGTCTTTCTTCAAAATCTTCCTCATCGCCAGCCTTCTATTTCCTTCTCTTTCCCAAAGACTTCCTTCAGTATGCTGCCGGAGTTGTGAAGTCGTGTTGCCATTCTCTTGGCGTGCCTACAGTGCTCGGCCCGTTACCCAGCGACTAAAAACGAATTATTTGCCTCCCTTGCAACATGGTGACTCCAGTACCGTCGCTGCTCTCTCTCTCTCTCTCTCTCTCTCTCTCTCTCTCTCTCTCTCTCT
>JAYMFT010034414.1:0-15862 GCA_038088735.1 Panulirus argus
TATATATATATATATATATATATATATATATATATATATATATATATATATATATCACAGGACTACGAGATCATGCTCAGAGTTATCTCCACTATGCCGTCAGAGATAGAGGGCTCAGCCTCGAAATAACCTGTGGTGATCAGATGGAAGCGAATGACATCTCGATCACATCAAAAGAAGTGCGACGTGCACCCCTCAAAGGTAAGGCCACCGCACCAGGGAATGACGGTATCACCTATGACGTGCTTCGACTTATCCTGAATCAGAAATCTCCTGCTGTCCTTGATCTCTCGAACATGAGCGTTCAGCATGGCGTCCTTCCTCGTGTCTGGAGACGCAGTGCCATTACATCTATGCCCGAGTCTATCTCATATTTTGACTTACTTCTCCTGAGTCCAGCTTCTATAAATTTCTAAAACATATCATCCTCAAGAGACTCACGTTCATCATCTCTACTCGGCTATCTCCTCTTTGGCCTTTTCCATGCATGAACGTGACACTGTTCTTTTGAGGACTTCACTCACAAAGAGAAATAAGTATGCACAGCCCTCAGAAACCTCAAGTCTTCCTTCCATGTTGCAAACAGGGATATCATCCCCGAATAACCCTGCATTCGGCTTTAGAGGTCAGATGTTCAGACAGATCAGAGGTTACCTATCAGACAGCCTATGAAAGGTCTACAAGGACGCCTTCAACGACTCGCTTCCAATTGCCATGGGGACTACAAAGGGAGTGGTCCTCAGACCAACACTATCCACTTTTCTCATGTACAAACTCCAGTCCAACCTTGATCCTGATAATGATGATACTGTTCTTAGTTATGTTGATGATGTCTACCAAAACACCTCCTCACGTGAGCAGCTCCAGTTGCTTATGCAGTTCACGCTCTCAATCTCTTAATGTGGCCCTGTCGTCAACATCGCCAAGATGGGTCTTAATTCATGATCATTATGTCAGATATAAATTCTTCACTTCTGTTTCATAGCGATGCAACTGATCTTGGTGACATATATTTTCCCGAAAATTTGTACTGGTGCCCTCAGTGGCTTCATCGCCTTACAACTCTCCGTGCGAGATCTCACGAGCAAGAAGACTGTGTCAGCAATGAAAATGCTCGAAGTTCGAAGCGTCTGTAATTACCTATCATGCTATTCGCTTATCTGCAAGCAATCCGGGACTTCTTCATTTCCATCAAGTTCATATATATATATATATATATATACCAAGTCAGATACTTATTTTGTCGACCAACCCTTAGGGGAGGATGAACAGCCATGGAGAAACTAAACTTCCAGTGAGAAACAGAAATACCAAGCAGCTGTTGTGTTAAGACCTATGATCATTAAAGGCCCACGGAACACCGAATGAAAAACATCGAAACTTTATGCAGTGTGATATCGTCACTGACGAAATACTTGTAGATCGCGGGTATTATTGGCAGGTTACTTACAATTACGAACCCAAGCATTCCAAGTATCGGCTCTGCTCCACACCTGACAGACACCCTCGAAGACCATACTACTGAGGATCCTTAAATATGTAATTCCAGGCCTCATGGTCCGAGCTTTGGGAAATTTGTGATCATTTAACAGTTACTGATGCTCTCGAGGATATTCACTTACTATATCCAGAGTCTATCGGGATTGTGTTACATGTTGCACCTTGTAACTCTTCTCATGTAACAGTCACTATTGCTGTGTATCCCATAAATCATCAATCCTTTATCTAGATGCATCCTGAACTACTGTATTATTACTAGTTCTACAACAACCTGCATCTTGTATGCCTTAGATGTGATATGATTTGACGCTCCGTTATATTGTTAGCAAGGTCTGTATACTGTGAAGCGGCCAGGCATGGTGCCCATGAAGGTGGTAGGGTGGGCAAGCACCACAGCCCGTCTCTCTCCATAACCTGGAAGCGACCTTTTCTCTAGACCAGGGTTTCCCAACCATTACGCTTCTGGGGCCGCATTAGTAGAATAAACTATTGGGTCGGCCAGCATAATATATGCACGCCGGCATATTTAAACATCTGAATCACGTATGACCTAAATTCTCCATTACTAATACAGTTTAGCTACAGTTTATACATTACAGTTGCCTGTCACTCACAGAATACAGACAAACTGGATTTCATCATTCATTAATCTTAAACTTATAAAGTGAAAACATAAAATGTACTCCGTTTAGAAAATGGCCTCTTAGTCTAAATCTTGACATTGCATTTCTAAAGCAAATCCTTTGATACTAGGATCAAAATTTGCAGCCACAAGTCGCTGAACGGGATGCAAACTGTCGTTGTCTAGTCTATTTGAAGATTCTGACTTGCTAAGATTCATGAGAGTAAATGTTTGCTGACAAATGTACGAGGAGCCCAATAAGCATGTGTAAAAAGCAGCAGTCTCACGCAAGTATGAATACCGATCTTCAGGCAAGCACTTATAGAAACTGAGGAACTGAAAATTTGATGATGTTTTGCTCAGTCTTACATAAGGGTATTCCGGGCCGCACATCGTGTAATCACGGGCCACATGCGGCCCGCGGGCCGCCTGACGTGTATCCATACCATGGCATTTTTCATTTCTACGGTCTCTCTACTTCTGTCATTAGTACTAATGTTACTAATAACAGTTATCACTATAGTACAAATAAAAATCGTATACTCTCTGCGGTGGTTGGCGGGGGAAGGAGGAATGCACCTCCCAGCACTTGTGCCAAAAGCCATTGAGTATTCCGTGCACGGCGCTGCTCTCTACGTCATTAATCTCGTAACGTACTCGGTTATTATGTTAGTACATAACTGTGTTTAAGGATACTCTGGCCCGAATTTGCATTACACCACCGCCGTTAACATTGTTCCCCGCTACACTCTTTTTTGCAACGACGGGTCGAAGACCCTTTGGGTCCTTGGGCGTACTTGTCAGCCTCCTGTGTAGACGTATTGTACCCACTGAACGCTCCATGCTTGCCTTCACCTAACTCCTGCCTTCACCGGCAATATATCAAACTAAAGTTTTGCCTGTTTATACGTGAATAATAAAAATAACATATATACATAAACACAAAATATTGTTAACCATGCATTAAATCGGATACATAAAAATCGTATTAGCTTTTGCCCTGTCCATTACCACGATATTTTTTTTTTGGTTGAAATGAAAAGATTTCTTCAGAAATTAGTCAGGAAGTGATTCGGAAAAACTCCCATCACAATTTTCCTACAAATTTACACAAACCTCCTGTATATACACAACTAAATTCATGCAACTGGGGTCAAGTAAATGCTACAGCTGAACTACAGGAAGGTTGTGGATCTCGTGCCGAAATGTACAATATGTTCCTCTGCATCACTCTGTGGCAGCTGGAATGGCTTGATTTAATGGACACCCATGCTAGTGATAAGCGCCCTAAATAAGGGCAGACGTGAGTAATGGCGGGTCACCCGACCTCCTGTATCGAGGTGCCACGCCGTCCTCCCCGGGCCCGAGACCTGCTGAGGCCTCTAAGACACTGTCCTTCCTGCTCCTTGACTATGACAACCCCAAACTATAGTCCGGCATGCCAGTGGCTTTCCCCAAAACAAAACTCTCCTGTATGACCATAGAGTTTAGAAGAACATGATACCACATCGCCTACGTCTCTGAAGAGATGAATTTCACTTATCTTCATAGTTTCGATCGTTTAACCTCCTAAAGCACAACCCGTTGTACGACTCTCGTCGCACGATGGTGCAACCCCTGAGCACGATGGTCTGAACTTGGATCTGAGTGTCAGGTCGGAGGCCAAGCCATTATACCCAAGGGTCGTAAACCCGTGCTCAAAGATCGTATCGACGCACGGAGTTGTCATGCCATCACACTCAAGAGTTGTACCGTCTGGTTCAGCAGTCGCACCGTCGTGCTCAAAGGTCGTACTGTCGTGCTTTGGGAACGCTGCCTTGTGCTCAAGGGGTTAATGGGTTCCAGCTGCTGGTAAATCGCTCGTGAAATCTGCTGACTGTCCTTCCATCCCTAGGAATGGGTAAGGATGCAGTCATCCGCGCACACACACAAGCTGTTGGCAGCAGCTGCAGGAAGGGCGGCCGGCGAGGACCTTCCCAGACCCAGGATCGGACACTGTCTTACAGGCCCTTCGGTAACAGCATCTGCGGACCCGGCCATTCACTCAGGCACTAGAGATATCCTCTTCAGGTGGTCACCCAGTAACGCGAGCAGATTTCTAACGGCCTGACGCTTCACCAGGACCTAACTCAAGGGTCAGGTCAAAGGCCATGCCATCATACCCAAAGATCGTACAGTCTTGTTCAAAGGTAGTACCATTGTGCTGTCGAGGGTCGTAACGTCGCGCTCAAAGGATTAATTATCTTGGGACGAAGTTCCTCTGGTCGACAGAACTTTGATGTAAAAAAAATGACACAGGCGTGTACACCATCATCAACTGTACTGAATTTCATTAAGACTTAATTAAAGACTTGTGCGTGTGTCTGCATTAGACAAAGAGTTGTACAAACTTTAACAACACTTTAGGCTCCAGAGATGAAACAGTCTTCACCTCAACAAACAGCGAAGAAGCTGAGAAAAGGAGTTATAAAACGGCTGTAGACAAAAGTATGAATCCGTAGGTTTATTCAGACAAAGTACTGTATGAATGTATTCTCTCTCTCTCTCTCTCTCTCCGGTATGTACTACGCGCCAGCCCTGCCACATGACAAACTGTCGTCGTAGGTGCTCGTACGTAAGTACATCCCCCCCCCCCTCTCAACCAACCGGTACCACACCCCCTGCCCTTCCTTGCCGCGCACACAGGGTAGTGGGTCGTGTCTGGCGGAGCACGAGGACCCAACGAGGGTAGTGTTGGGCCCACGGGCCGCCGCCTCACAATGGCTTATCACAGTTATCTCAGGGGGTCGCACAGGGGAAGGGGAGGTACATCCTCCAAGCCCTTGCCGGAGAGAACACTACCCCCGTTGTCTCCTCCATCTCCCCCTTCACTCTCAACTCCACCACTCGGGAGAGAAAAAAAATCAGGATGGAGGGTCTGCCGCTCCGTGTACAGCGAGTGGAACGTGTTCCCCCGATCCCTCGACACGGCACGTGGAGTATGTAGCCCTTGAGAAGTGAGGATATCTCTGTATATGGCTACTATGGCATGGACCTTGACACGAGGCACATCATTAACACGCATTTTGCGACATCTTGTAAATCCGTAGTTATAATGGAATGAGGATGAAAAGAGGAGATTTCCCCGGAAATGCACTATGGAGGCGGTCGAGAAATTATTCTCTCCCGGAATTTTCTACATCACGCGCCGGGATTTACAAATAATAATAGTCAGAACTTGTCCAGCTGCGAGCCAGGAAGGAATCGTCTTGGAACGGATTTAGGATTTACTCAGTCGGCGGGGGGAAAATATAAAAATATAGTGCGGGCCATTCCACTCCATCACCCTAGCGCCGGCAAAATAACCAGCGAGAAATTCTGCAGCCTCTGCCCGAGCCGGCCGTCCTCCTGCCCATCAGACCGCGCGCCGCAGACGAGTGAAACCGATTGTGAGTAATAAGATTAGGGGATCAAACAGAGCGGTTATGATCCTCTATGCATATCCATCTTGAGATCTGAAACCGCTAACATGGGGCGGACTGGAGGCGAAAATTGGCGCGCGATCAAGGGTGGCGGAGGAAATTCTCTGGCAAGGGTCGGTCGGTGGGTCGGTGCCTACCCTTCCCTCCCTCTCTCTCTCTCTCTCTCTCTCTCTCTCTCCCGACCCACATTCGACGCTAAGTTACACACGCACCTGAGTACGTAATACAAGTAACAGCAAATGCAAATGAGCTCCTGTCTGGCAACAAAGGGATTCATTATGCCCCAAGAACAGTATAATAAGACCCTTAACATGACTACTGGAATAGAATCAGGGCGAGACAACAGCCTCTTTACACTCGAAGTAAGCTTAAAATGACCGACAGAGTCACCACCACATTATCCTCAGACAGCAAGAGATATACAGATTAGAAAGTCAGTTTGTGCCGACCAAACCGCATTTGCCCGCGAGAAAGAAAACCTCTTAAGAGATTCTGAAAGACCAAGAAGCTGTAATACTGTGCACTAAGATCATTTTTAAGTTTTAGAAGCATCAATATGTAAGGCATCGGACCCATACCAGACATTGTGATACTCTAACAGTCAGAATACAGAATAAGGGACAGGTACAGGGGCAAGTTGCGAGAAACCACCATTTTGGACATTCCAAATGCCGACTCTATTATGCACAAGAAAAATACAACCTAGGGCACTATATTAACGAATGTCCCAGAATCAGTGATTTCTGGACTCAAGGCTTAATGCTTCGACAATTTTGCAGTTACTTTACCGATAGTATTAACCTTGAGGACATTCTGACAGAACGTCCAAAATTCGCTATGCCCTAAGCAATATACATATCTGATGCAAACATGCCCAGTGCAAGCACTTTTGCATTACAGTACAACTGCACGCTACATTGTCAACTGTACCAAATACACAGTGTATTCAGTATATACTGCAATTTCTAAATGTTCCTCCACCTACCACTGTATTACTATTAATGTTAATTAATGTTAAGAAGATATTCTGTATATGAACGACTTACGTTAAATTTGCTTTGTATCACACAGACGTTGTCAGCATCATCTACTATCCTGTAATTGTGTCATGTATGTGATGTACTCTAAACCTCCCTCCCTCCTTCTCTAACGGGTAGATGACCTTTGGGTCGCTTGTCCCACTTGGGCCCACCTGCCACTCTCCAGTGTTGATGTGTGCCCTCTATACTTCTCCCCACCTACCTCTAGAAACGTAGCCTTTTGCGCATGGTATCACTAAAATGCTTTGTCTATGTATATACGTACAAAAAAGTTTTTTAAATAGAAAAACTGAAAAAAGTACCCACCACGGAGCTATACCAACAATTACCCCCAGGGACCCCATATAAAGAAAACCATAAAGACGTTACAGACCAACAACATACATCATAAAAATATACCCTATAGACCAGCCACTAAGTCCTGAAGCCACAACGACAACCCCCCTACGAACCACACCAAAACCACCACAGTGAGCAAGAACGACAAACTCCCACAAGTTCACAGCAAAACCCACACACATACACTCACTACAACACCACCCTGGCAAAGCCAGTGGAACAATCCGACACAAACCCACAGAAAATATCCCGATGGAGACACATCAACAGTACCCCTTCAGCCACAACTTTACCCAAGAACAATAACATTCTCACGACAGACATCCATAACATCTACACAGACCCACAGTATAAGGATGCCACCCAAAGAATCATGAAAATATACTCACAGGGGACCACAAGAGCAGCCTCACGTGTTTACAACAAAGACATCAGAGACACAACTCGAATAACCCCACAGGTCCACAAAGATATCAATGCGGAAACGACAATTTTCTAAAAAAAAAAAAAAATACAATAATACCCCAGAGGAACAACTCAGTACCTTCTAAGTGGCACATCACTAACACCTCAAAAGATTCATTAAGACAAGAGTCACCTCCCAAAACCACAACAACATCCCACACATCCACAAAATAACAATAGTCCGCAGCCACCGCTACAACATCTCTCAGTACAACATAAGCAACATCCCTACAACCACAGTAACGGTGCACCACAGAGCCACAATACCAATAACACAACCTCGCAGAGCCACAGCAACAATGCCCTCCCACAACAACAACAACAGCCTCACATAGCCGTAACAACCCCCTATACTAGTGCCGAGGAACACAGCCCCGTAACCCAGGAGCCGCCGGCACTATTTCGGTCAAAAATGGCGCGACTGAGGAAAGAGAATATCCATCTTGCAGCCACAAAAGTGCTCAATGAAATATTACTTCCGGAGGGGAAAGTTGAGAATAATCCCCATAAATTGTGTCGCCTATGTTGAGGCCGGGAGTCCAAAGTGTAAGCCGGAGCTAATAATGGTATTTTAAGAGGCATAAAATGAGCAGAATGGCAGATTTACGGGAAAAGGATGAACCATTTATATCCACAAGCAGCTACACAATGTTCTCGGGCGCCGATGAATTTTCTACACCGGGCAATCAACACTCCACATTAAAACAAAATAAGAGGGAATATACGTCCAATCATTCCCACACTACCGGCAATTAAGCGGCGTCTCGCCCAATGAACAATCTCCTACTAAAAATGATAAGCCTCGCCAAATCCATAAAAATCTTCGGTAAATCCCGGATGGAATTAAGTTATTCACGCAGGCGAGGGAGCATATCTGATGTGGGCTGGTACCTGGCCAGGATGAGAGGGGCAATACCAGCCAACCTCCTCCCTCCCCAGTGGTCACCAGGATACCTATATGGCCCCACACAATACCCTTCCCCCCCCCCCCGGCTGGTACCCGAAACATTAGACGTTACTGCCACAGATGGCGACCCCACACGGCAGGTGGGGGTGAGTGGTCCAGGACCAGCCAGCCAGCCGGGAACGCATGAGGTATGTGCCCACTGGAAACTATCCTGCCTGATTCATCTCCCATTCTGCCGCTGGCCACTTGCGGCCAACGCCTGGCAGGAGGCGTCCCAAAAGAACCAAACATTTCTCAAGATTTGTAACTGATCCGCCGGATTACGGGCTGTTGCGAACCAGGACGGGGCGGGGCGGGAGTGGGAAGAGGGGGGAGGGTAATTAGATACCTGGGTGTCTGTGGATGGTGTCCTGGAGCGCGCCTGGTTACAGGATCATCTGTCCCTCGCCAGGTATAGAGCCGAAGAGATTAGGATCAGAATGTGACCTACATGGAGGAGGGCGCCCTCTTCACAATCAGGGGCTCGTAGTTCTTTAAACACTAATACTTCCTGATCCTATCTTTCGCTACACAGAACAGATGCGAAATTCACGCTATCAAATATGAATATAATATATATATATATTACCTGTTCATCGCTTGCCGCGTTTTTTTGACGACGCCAGTAACAGACGAAGTGGCCTCATTCGCTTGCATCTATTCTCTAACCGCCATGCGTAATACACCTATACACAACCAGGCGCTTCAGACTTTTCCGTAGTTTCCCATGGCTATTTCATATAACCTGGTTCAGTCCCCTGACAGCACGTCGATCCCTGTACACCATTTAACTCCAATTTAAGCCATCCCGTGCACGCCTATCATCCACCTGCATGTACAGGCACCGAGCACGAAAATCTCATTTACTCCATCCTTCTACCCACAATTTGGTCTCTCCCTTCTTATTCCCTCCACTTCTGACATATATATCCTTCTCGTCAATCTCTATTCGCTCATTCCTATCAAAACGTACTCGATAAACCCACCTCACACCACATATTATCATCTAACATTTAATTTCCATCACAATCGCTCTGTTATTTAGTCTCATTTATGGTCAATGCTTCTCATTCAGAAAACACCACTGGAACTACTATACCATGAAGCATACCCATTTTTGCCCTCCCAGATAGTAAATTCTCTTTCCTCGCATTCCTCAATGCTCCCAGAACCTTCGCTCCCTCCCCCACCCTATTGCTTACCTCGGCTTCCATGGCTCCATTCGCTGCAATGTCCACTTTCAGGTATCTGAGACACTTCACTTCCTCCAAGTTTTCACCATTCAAACTCACACCCCAACTAACCTATCTCTCTGCACTGCTAGACCTTATGACGTTGCTTTATTCACATTCTCTCTCAACATTTTCCTTGCTTACACTCACTCTAATATAGACACCAACTTTTATAGTTTCTCATTCAAATCTACACCAGCGCTGTGTCATCAGCAAACAGCAACTGACTCACATCCAAGGCTAATTCACCATCAACAGACTCCGTAACTGCCCCTCTCTCCAAGACTCTTGCATTTACCACCTTCACCACCCAATCCATACACAAATAAATCAGCCATGGTGACATCACAAACCCTGGAATCACTCACCCTTCTCGCTACCTACTCGCACAATCACCTTATTCTTTTGATAAAACCTCCTCACTGCTTCTTACTGCTTTCTTCCCACACCACAAATTCGTAACACCTTATCATAAGATTTCCCAAGATCCGTGAATGCCACATACAAATCCCTCTGTTTCTCTAAATATTTCTTAGATTCTTTAAAGCAAATACCTGATCCTTACATCCTTTACCCCTCCTGAAACCACACTCTTCCTCCCAATCTGAGGCTCTACACATGCCACCACCCCCTCAATCACCACTCTCCCGTACAACTTTAACAGGTACTCTCAACAAACTTACCCCTCTGTAGTTTGAATGCTCACATTTGTCCCCCATGCCTTTATAAAGTGGCATTATAGACGCATTCCCCAACCCTCAGGCACCTCACCGTGTTACGTACATAAAAATCCTAACCTAAACAATCAACATGACAGTCACCCCCTTCTTTTAAGATATTCATCCGCAATACTATCCCTCCATTGCAGCCGACTTCCTTATATATATATATATATATATATATATATATATATATAAAGAATCACCAGTGACTGAATGAACACC
Source organism: Panulirus argus (assembly GCA_038088735.1). Classification (NCBI taxonomy): domain Eukaryota; kingdom Metazoa; phylum Arthropoda; class Malacostraca; order Decapoda; family Palinuridae; genus Panulirus; species Panulirus argus. The sequence continues at coordinate 10,550 of JAYMFT010034414.1, forward strand.
TTTGGTTTCATTGGCTTTCGTTTGGTAATTACATATACCATTATGAGAGCCTATAAAGAATGGATAATGTGCATGTAATATCGACATTATGAGCCTGTGTTAAAAGCATAAGATCTAAAATGTTCCTTGAAAAATATATATATCATAAAAGCCCATCGTGAAATGAATAATCGAGAAGGAACACAGAAAATTAATATAGACACAATCCTACCTTATCTAAAATACATTAAAACGTGACATATAATTAATTCATCAGAGGCACTATTTCTTACTACTTATCTAAAAACATAATAATTCTGTTGATATACCTTATTGTTACTTATAGTAGGTTTGTTCCTGAAGGACAGGAGGGACTCCAGTGTTAACACACCGGTATGTGATGAGCTGCTGGCCAGCACAGGGAAGCTCGCTGTCAACATTGGATGGTCAGTGTCGTGAGCGTGATTCCCTGTTGCTGAGAAAGGGGGTTCGGTAGTTTGGCAGTTCGTTCATACCAAGGTGGTCATGACTGCGCGTACTAAGGCGTCGCTTCCACTTGCTAATATGCAAAGCATCACTGCTAGTAGACAACTGATAATTGCAACTCCGTAAGAAAAATCCATGAACTTGAAAAATAAATGAATTGTATTTCTTGCTTTATAAACTACTCTAATGGTAGCAACTCTAATGGGTAAAACTCAAGTAATAACAATGTCAGTTTCTTACGAGGTGTATAACCGCCCTTCCAGTGAACAAGACTGGACAATATATTACATCCTGGGTACAGTGGATGGTTGTACTGATGGACATAATAATTTGTTTAATGTTTTACCAATATATACATTAATGAATTTCAAAGGAAAACCGTTCTTCAGTGTGGAACTTAAGATGATCAGAACATACATGAAATGCATGTGTAACGAAAAATATGCGGTAGTTTCATATATACTGATGTGAAGGAATTCACATATTTACTTAATATTACAAAGTATTTTTTTTTCTATCTTCAAGATAAATTCAGTGTTATGTTGGGAGTTGAAATAATCTAAAAACAAAGGAACATCGTCTGCAGACTTAAATATAAAAAACATATCGTCTACATATCGTCCATAAAACAGAGGTTTGGAATGCGATGGACACTCCTCCAGCGCCTAACTTCATGGTGACAAAACGCGTCGCTAATGTTGGCTCTGATGAGGAGCCGTCATTACACCATTCATATGTCCAAATGTAGCACAAAAAAAAAAAAGACTCCCTACATTGAGAAAGACAATAATGCCTTAAACTGAGATTCAGTTGACTCATGACCTGTGCGTGCATCACCGAACAGGTCGTCAGTGCAGATGCCGATGGCTTCCTCGAGTGGCATGTTTGTAAACAAAGATTTTATGTCAATGCTGGCCATAAAGCAACCACTGAAATCCAAACTATAAATTTCTCTTACATATGAATAAAAATCCTTTATTGTAAATTCATTATTATTTATTACTGAAATAAATGGAACCAAGAATTTAGCCAGACTATAAGTGCCGATCGGGGGACAATCTTCCTTATGCACCTCTGACAAAGCGTACATAACGCCTGGTTGGGAGCCAGACAAACATAACTGAACACGCTTCGACATCAATAGCACAACTCGCTTTTAGATTCCTCTAGACTATTAGCTTTATCTTTATATTCTTGATTAGGAAAAATGTATCACAATCTATCTTTTTTTAATTTAGTCCTATCCTGCAGTACACCTCACATTTCCATTATACATAAACATCTCTGTTAAATGGAACAGCCCTATTACCTTTACCTGGCCTTAACTCTCTGTGTCCTTTGTTGACTCGTACAGATAATCATATCTTAATGAACAGTTCTTGACTATAATCTACAAACGAATAACGTAACTTTAGCTCTCACAGCAACCGTACATCATGTTAAGGTAGCGCTCGCACACCTTTGAAGACGAATTTGTGCTTCACGAAAATAACCACACCAGCCTTAAGGACACTTGCTCCTGCACCCGGAACACCGAGGACATTGGAAAAAACGACCCACAGGAGACTTGTGTTGGGACTATAACGAGACGGCGCTATCACGGCCCTCTTGATGATATCGCCTGTCGCACTCCCCCTGAAGGAGAGGTGTCAGTCAGGTCGTCAGCGGCAACACAGACGACCCCAGTTCCCCACGACGCGTCACCAGCACCAGAACATAATAAACATGTTTTGCACTCTGTAATGGATCTGGCACGGATGCCGGGGATGCCTGGCCCAACGGGAGCTTTCCCTGAGGAGAACCCAAGATGAGAAGTGGGTAGGACTGGAGGGGGCGGGGGTGTCTGGCCACTAGAAGACTAGGGAGGTCAGCTGCAGCATTGAGGAGGAGAGACAGTGTTGGGGATCCATGAGAGGAGAGTGTGTCCGTCCGTCCATCCGTCCGTCCGTCCGTGCCTTGCAGAAAACGTCCACGCCTGAGAGCAACTGCGCTGGGGGCTGGGTGGACAGTGTCGTCGGATCCGGGCTTGGGGTAATCACATGTTGTGAAGACACTTACAACTTCAATTACTCTTCAAAAGTTTTGATTGCAAATGCAATTTCAATTACTTGGTCACAATAATCTCAATTTACAACTACAATTACATAAATTGTAATTAATTACATATAACAATTACTTCAAGCTCTACCACGATGTTCTGCGTCCGAACTCAGTCTTTAGCACTGGATAGCTACGACGTGGCAACAACGTCAACGAACGTGAGAGGATTCACGCACGGCGTACGAGTACTGGACATGACTCAAGCCTGAATCACGTGCATATGGTAAATCATTTACATTTACTTTCCTGCGGTCATTAATCCTTCATAATGCCCCAGTTTCACGATGTAATTGAAAGTGGAATTAAACTTGAACAGCAAATTACAGTTAGTTACTCAAAATAATGTAATTAACTACACTCAGCTTCAATTATAATTACAGCTGCACCAAGCCAGGTCAGGGACAGGGAGTCACGGGAGCGATGTTAGCGAATGAATCATGGCACAACGTCGAACACGTAACGAATCATGGGTAACCTTCAAGGGGTGAATCATGGAGTCAAAAGTATGGTGAATTACAGAGTTGAAGGCAGGGATATCGAGAGTCTTGGAGCGCTGCATGAGACGTGATGTCATGTATGAGAACTCAGAGGCAACGTCACATACGCAGGGGATCATGATGAAGCTTCCAGGGATGTGTTGCGGACGTAGGAAGATGCAGGAAGCACGCAGCAGGTGAAGCGTCTTGTGAAATGCATCGGGGGTGGTGAGATGTGGAGGCGGCGCCTACAGGTGCAAGGGTCTTCCATGGTGGAGGTGGAGTCGTCGTTAGTATAAGGGAAGCCAAGGGGCGGAGTTGTGGGTGTGAGGAATCATGGAGAAGTCACAGGCCTTGCGAATCATGGGTTAGCATCCCAGGTAACAAGCGTACTGGAGACAGGTTTCACCTGGGATGATAACACAAGGCAGTGCCGAAAGTGCCAGGGAATCACGAGCTGGTGTCGGTGATGCCACAGAATTACAGATCGGTGCCAGATATTCGCAGGTCGGTGTCCATTGTGCCATTAATGTGGTGTCAACTTTGCCAGGAAATCATTGAGGGTGGTGCCGATGGGGCAAAGGAGTCAAGTCATGGATAGTGCAGCTGGAGCCAGAGGGTCATGAGGAGAGGTGAAGTGTCAGAGATACAGTGTCAAACGTCATGTGGCAATTCTGCAAAAAAAAAAAAAATAGTCAAAGAACGACACCCTCGCTTTGTCATGAGAATGGTGAGGTCAGAGTCGGAAAGACATAGAGCGGTGCGGTGCTGTCAAAGCTGAAGTCATGAGGTGGTGTTGTCAGGGCCGGAGAGGCACTGCTGTCGGGGTTGAAGAATCATGGGGCGATGCTGTAAGGGCTGGCGAGTCATGAGACGCGTTCGTTAAAGCGTGAGAGTCATAGGGCGGTGCTGCCGTAGTCCGTACAATACAGCAATCGGTACTATACAAGCATCAGGGCACTGTGGGTAAGTGATGTCAATACTACAGTTATGAGGTATTCTTGCCGAAATATGCAAGTCACAGAATCATAGGAGGATGATAGCAGAGTCAGGGGCTGGGTAGTGTTGTCGTAGCCAGAAAATATTTGAGTTCTATCATTGGAATTAAGAAGCCATGGGATACTATTGCAAGAACAATGACGTCGTCATGGCTGGCGAAGGAATGGACTCATGCTTTGATGTTGCAGATACAGTAGTGGGAATAATGGTGCTAAAAAGTAGAACGGGCGGTGTCGTCAGAGGCAAGAAGTCATTTAGGTGGTGATATCGAGCCCAGGGGAGCCACGCGCTTAGTGATGCCAAGTGCAGGTAGCCATTGTGGTGATGGCAATGGAGTTAAGGAGGCGTATGCTTGCTGGTGTCAAAGCCGGGAGGTCAAGGAGTGGTGGCAAGGATCCATGAGGCGCTCGAGTGAGGCAGCGATTGATGAGGTAGTGTTGCTCAGTGATAGGGTGTTGGTGTTGAGGTTAGGCAGACGCGGAATTATAGAATGTTGTTGTCAGGTGGGAAGGAATCATGAGGAGCAGTGTTGATAGAACTCATGACAAGAGATTCATGAAGGGAGGGTCACGAAGTCAAAAAGAAAAAAAGGAAAAGAGAAAAGAACACGGGCACTAGACCGAATATCAATACATTTTATTTACATATTTGTTGTCCATCGGAAATGTCATCTACTCCCTAAAGGGCAAACGTCAGGATCGTAATCTCAGTTCCTAAAAATGCGGACCCGATCAATATCCAATACTGTTGTAATTATTTGATGTTGCGAGCAGTATTGGATCCAACACTCAGTTTAGCACTCTGGAAATACTCCTACCCAGGGAGAGGGTAACGAGGACTCTGGATATCGACTTGTTCCCTACAGCCATCAAAACTTAACCTCTTGGACTCGACAGTTTGACCCTAGCGTTTGATGGCACGAGCCATGAGCACGATGGTATGACCCTTAGGTTAGATGGCCTGGTCGCTGACCTGACCCTTAAGGGCCTTACTGTAATGCTCAAGGGGCTGCTTTACGACTATTTTCAAACAATTGTTTAACATCATAAAATATCGATGTAATAACGTCACTTTTTTGAAATACTTTTCAGCATTTTCTTTAGCGTACCGATTCACAGGTTCAGCCTTTCTATCCTTGACTGTAACGGCATACAGTTGTGCGTACCAAAAACTGGTTTTGACATAGATGTTTAACTACTGGGTTACAGTTGATATATATATATATATATATATATATATATATATATATATATATATATATATATATATACGT
>JAYMFT010034425.1:0-15861 GCA_038088735.1 Panulirus argus
TGTGCTTGTTTATGGAGACAAGTTAGTGTGCCCCCTATGGAGAGAAAAATCAATATGCCCCTTATGGAGAGACAATTCACTGTGCCCCTTTATGTAGGGAAAAGTCAGTGTGTCCTTTACGGAGAGACATGTCAATGTGCCCCTTATAGAGAGACAAGTAAATGATCCTTTTACGGAAAGACAAGTCAGTGCGTCCTTTAAGGAGAGACAAGTCCTTGTGCCCCTGATGGAGAGAAAAGTCATTTTGTCCGTTATGGAGAGATAAATTAGATTGTCTTATTTGGACAGATAAGTCAGTGTGCCCCTTATTGAGAGACAAGTCAGTTTATCCCTTATGCAGAAACAAATCAGTGTGCCCCTTTATGGAGAGACATTTCAAGTTAATTCTTATTTAGAGAGAAGTCAATGTGCTCGTTTATGGAGAGACAAGTCGGTGTGCCTCTTATGGAGACACAAGTCAGTGTGTCACTTATGGAGAGACAAGTCAATGTGCCCCTTATGGAAAGAAAAGTCAATATACCTCTTATGAAGAGACAAGTCAGTGTGCCCTTTTATGGAGAGATAGATTAGTGTGTATATTATGGAGAACCATGTCAATATGCCACTTATAAGGAGACAAGTCAATGATCCTTTTATGGAGAGACAAGTCAGTTTCCCCCTTATGGAGAGAGAGAAATCAGTGTGTCTCTTATGGAAAGACAAGTCAGTGTGCCCCTTATGAAGAGAAAAGACAATGTGCAACATATGGAGAGACAAGTCAATATGCCCCATACTTAGGGACAAGTTAGTAAGCCCCTTTATGTAGAGACAAGTCATGATACCTATTATGAAGAGACAAGTCAAAATGCCAATAGTGGATAGACAAATCAGTGTGACCTTTTATGGAGAGACAGGTTAATGTGTCCCTTAAGGAGAGACAAGTTAGTGTGCCCTTTCACGGAAAAAAGATTAAAATGCCACTTATGGAGAGACAAGTCAATGAGCTGCGTATGGAGAGACAAGTCAGTGAGCCCCTATGGACAGAAAAATCAGTATGTCCCTTATGGAAAAACAAGTCATTATGCCCCTTATGGAGATAAGTCAATATGCCAATTACAGAGAGAAATGTCAATGTGCCCCTTTATGGCGAGAAAAGTCAGTTTGTCCCTTATGGAGAGATATGTCACTGTGTCCCTTATAGAGAGACAAGTCAATGATTCTATTACATAGAGACGTCAGTGCGTCCGTTATGGAGAGACATGTCATTGTGCCCCTTATAGAGAGACAAGTCAAGGATTCTATTACATAGAGACAAGTCAGTGCGTCCCTTATGGAGAGACAAGTCAATGTGAGCTTTTTGGATGTAAATGTCAGTGTGTCTCTTTATGGAGAAATAAGATAAAATCACTCCTATCGAGAGACAAGTCAAAATGCCTTTTATGGAGAGAGAAGTCAGTGTGCCCCTTTATAGAGAGAGGATTTTGTCCCGTAAGTAGAGCAAAGTCAGTGTGACCCTCTATGGAGAGACAAGTTAAAATGCCCCTTATGGAGAGACAAGTCAAATGCCCCTAACGAATATTTATGTCAGTGTACCCGTTTATAGAGAGGGAAGTCAGTGTGCCCCCTATGGAGGGACAAGTCAGTAGGTCCGATATGGAGAGATAAGTCATCATTCCCCTTATGGAGAGAAAAGTCAATATGCCCCTTTATGGAGAGACAAGTCAAAATGCCCCTTTTGGATAGATGTTTCAATATTCCTATTTATGGAGAAAAAAGCCAGTGTGTCCCTTATGGAAACAAAAGTCATTTTGACCCTTATGGAGAGACAAGTAAGTGTGCCATTTTATGGGGAGATAAGTTAGTGTATCCCTTATGGAGAGAAAAGTCAGTGTGTCCCTTTACTGGAGAGACAAATCGTTGTGCCCATTTATCGACAGACAAGTTAGTGTGTTCCGAATGGAGAGAAAAGCCAGTCTGTCCCTTATATAGAGACAAGTCAGTGTGCCACTTATGGAGAGACAAGTCAGTATGTCCGTTATGGAGAGATAAGTCAGTTTGTCCCGTCTGGAGTAATAAGTCAATTTGCCCCTTATGGCGAGACAAGTTAGTTTATCCCTTATGGAGACACAGATTAGTGTGACCCTTTATGGAGAGACGATTCAAAATATTTCTTATGGAGAGACAAGTCAGTGTGACTCTTTTGGAAACAATTCAGGGTGTCATTTATGGAGACACAAGTCAATGTGCCCCTTTATGGAAAGACAAATTAAAATGCCCCTTATGGAGAGACAAGTCAATGTGCTCCTTATGGAGAGACAAGTCAGTAAGCCCGTTCATGGAAAGACAAGTCAGTGAGCCTCTATGGACAGAAAAAAATCAGTATGTCCCTTATGGAGAAACAAGTCAATATGCCCCTAATGGAGAGATAAGTCAATATGACAATTATGGAGAGAAAAGTCAATGTGCCCCTTTATGGAGAGACAAGTCAGTTTTTCCCTTATAGAGAGACATGTCATTGTGTCCCTTATGGAGAGACAAGTCAATGATTCTATTACATAGAGACAAGTCAGTGCGTCCCTTATGAAGAGACAAGTCAATATGGAACTTATGGAGAGACAAGTCAATATGAGCTTTTTGGATGTAAATGTCAGTGTGTCTCTTTATGGAGAAAAAAGTTAAAATCACTCTTATCGAGAGACAAGTCAGAATACCTGTTATGGAGAGACAAATCAGTGTGCCCTTTATAGAGAGAGAATTTTGTGTGTCCAGTATGTAGACCCAAGTCAGTGTGCCCCTTTATTGAGAGACGAGTTAAAATGCCCCTTATGGAGAAACAAGTCATATGCCCCTAACGAAGATTTATGTTAGTGTGCCTGTTTATAGAGAGGCAAGTCAGCGTGCCCCCTTTGGAGAGACACATCAGTAGATCCGATATGGAGAGAAAAGTCATTATGCCCCTTATGGAGAGAAAAGTCACTGTGCCCCTTTATGGAGAGACAAGTCAAAATGCCAATTTTGGATAGATATGTCAAAATGCCTATTTATGGAGAAAAAAGTCAGTGTGTCCTTTATGGAAACAAAAGTCATTTTGACCCTTATGGAGAGACAAGTAAGTGTGCCATTTTATGTTGAGATAAGTTAGTGTGTCCCTTATGGAGAGACAAGTCAGTGTGTCCCTTTACTGTAGAGACAAGTCACTGTGCCCCTTTATCGAGAGACAAGTTAGTGTGCCCCTATGGAGAGACAGGTCAGTCTGTCCCTTATGGAGAGACAATTCAAAATGCCCCATATATATAAACATATCGGTGTGCCCCTAGTGGAGAGAAGAGTCTCTGTGCCCCTTAATGGAGAGAGAAGTAGGTGTGCCCATTTATCAAGAGACAAGTTAGTGTGCCCCTTATAGAGACTAAAGTCAGTCTGTCCCTTATGGAGAGTCAAGTTAGTGTGCCACTTATAGAGAGACAAGTCAGTATATCCGTTATGGAGAGATAAGTCAGTTTGTCCCGTTTGGAGAGATAAGTCACTTTGCCCCTTACGGCGAGACAAGTTAGTTTATCCCTTATGGAGAAACAAATCAGTGTGCCTCTTTATGGAGAGACGGTTCAAGATATACCTTATGGAGAGACAAGTCAGTGTGCCTCTTATGGAAACACAATTCAGGGTGTCATTTATTGAGACAAGTCAATGTCCTCCTTTATGGAAAGACAAATCAAAATGCCCCTTATGGAGAGACAAGTCAATGTGCTCCTTATGGAGAGACAAGTCAGTAAGCCCGTTCATGGAAAGACAAGTCAATGAGCCTCTATGAACAGAAAAATCAGTGTGTCCTTATGAAAAAACAAGTCAATATGTCCCTTATGGAGAGAAAGTCAATATGCCAATCAAGGAGAGAAAAGTCAATGTGCCCCTTTATGGAAAGACAAGTCAGTTTGTCCCTTATGGAGGTATATTTCATTGTGTCACTTATAGAGAGAGAAGTCAATGATTCTATTACATAGAGACAAGTCAGTGCGTCCCTTATGGAGAGACAAGTTAATATGGAACTTATGGAGAGACAAGTCAATGTGAGATTTTTGGATGTAAATATCAGTGTGTCTCCTTATGGACAAATAAGTGAAAATTACTCTTATCGAGACACAAGTCAAAATGCCTCTTATGGAGAGACAAGTCAGTGTGCCCCTTTATGGAGAGAGAATTTTTTGTGTCACTTATGTAGACCGAAGTCAGTGTGCCCCTTTATGTAGAGACAAGTCAAATGCCCCTAACGAAGATTTATGTTAGTGTGCTTGTTTATAGAGAGGCAAGTCAGTGTGCCCCCTATGGAGAGACACACGTCAGTAGATCTGATTTGAAGAGAAATGTCATTATGCCCCTTATGGAGAGAAAAGTCACTGTGCCCCTTTATGGACAGACAAGTCAAAATGCCCCGTTTGGATACATATGTCAATATGCCTATTTATGGGGAAAAAAGTCAGTGTTTCCCTTATGGAAATAAAAGTCATTTTGACCCTTATGGAGAGACAAGTAAGTGTGCCATTCTATGGAGAAATAAGGTAGTGTGTCCCTTATGGAGAGACAAGTCAGTGTGTCCCTTTACTGTAGAGACAAGTTGGTGTGCCCCTTTATCGAGAGACAAGTCTGTATGTCCGTTATGGAGAGATTAGTCAGTTTGTCCCGTTTGGAGAGATAAGTCAGTGTGCCACTTATGAAGAGACAAGTCAGTATATCCGTTATAGAGAGATAAGTCAGTTTGTCCCGTTTGGAGAGATAAGTCAATTTGCCCCTTATGGCGAGACAAGTTAGTTTATCCCTTATGGAGAAACAAATCAGTGTGCCTCTTTATGGAGAGACGATTCAAGATATTCCTTATGGAGAGACAAGTCAGTGTGACTCTTATGGAAACATAATTCAGGGTGTCATTTTTGGAGAGACAAGTCAATGTGCCACTCAATGGAAAGACAAATTAAAATGACCCTTATGGAGAGACAAGTCAATGTGCTCCTTATTGAGAGACAAGTCAGTGAGCCCGTTCATGGAAAGACAAATCAGTGAGCCCCTATGGACAGAAAAATCAGTATGTCCCTTACGGAGAAACAAGTCAATATGCCCAATATGGAGAGATGAGTCATTATGCCAATTATGGAGAGAAAAGTTAATGTGCCCCTTTATGGAGAGACAAGTCAGTTTGTTCCTTATGGAGAGACATGTCATTGTGTCCCTTATAGAGAGACAAGTCAATGAATCTATTACACAGAGAAGTCAGTGCGTCCCTTATGAAGAGACATGTTATTGTACCCCTTATAGAGAGACAAGTCAATGATTCTGTTACATAGAGACAAGTCAGTGCGTCCCTTACGGTGAGACAAGTCAATATGGAATTTATGGAGAGACAAGTCAGTGTGAGATTTTTGGATGTAAATGTGAGTGTGTCTCTTTATGGGAAAATAAGTTAAAATCATTTCAATCGAGAGACAAGTCAAAATGCCGCTTATGGAGAGACAAGTCAGTGTGCCCCTTTATAGAGAGAGAATTTTGTGTGTCCCGTATGTAGAACCAAGTCCATGTGCCCCTTTATGGAGAGACGAGTTAAAATGCCCCTTATGGAGAGACAAGTCAAATGCCCCTAGCGAAGATTTATGTCAGTGTGCCCCCTATGGAGAGACAAGTCAGTAGGTCCGATATGGAAGGAAATGTCAATATGCCCCATATGGAGAGAAAAGTCACTGTGCCGCTTTATTGAGAGACTATTCAAAATGCCCCTTTTGAATCTATATTTCAGTATGCCTATTTATGGAAAAGTCAGTGTGTCCCTTATGGAAACAAAAGTCATTTTGACCCTTATGGAGAGACAAGTAAGTGTGCTCCTTTATGGAGAGACAAGTCGGTGTGCCCCTTTATCGAGAGACAAGTTAGTGTGCCCCTTATGGAGAGACAAGTCAGTCTGTCTCTTGTGGAGAGACAATTCAAAATGCCCTATATATATAGACATGTCGGTGTGCCCCTTTTGGAGAGACAAGTCTGTGTGCCCCTTTATGGAGAGACAAGTTAGTGTGTCCTTTATGGAGAGACAAGTCAGTCTGTCCCTTATGGAGAGATAAGTCAGTATGTCCGTTATGGAGTGATAAAACAGTTTTTCCCGTTTGGAGAGATAAGTCAATTTGCCCCTTATGGCGAGACAAGTTAGTTTATCCCTGATGGAGAAACAAATCAGTGTGCCCCTTTATGGAGAGACGATTCAAAATATTCCTTGTGGAGAGACAAGTTAGTGTCCTCTTATGGAAACACATTTCAGGGTGTCACTTATGGAGAGACAAGTCAATGTGCCCATTATGGAAAGACAAGTTAGTCTGCCCTTTATGGAGAGACAGATCAGTGTGCCCCTTATGGAGAGACAATCAGTGTGTCCGTTATGGGGAGATAAGTAAGTTATTCCCATTTGGAGAGATAAGTCAGTTTGCCCCTTATGGAGAGAGATGTCAGTTTATCCCTTATGGAGAAATAAATGTGTGTGCCCCTTTATGGAGAGACAATTCAAAATACTTCCTATGGACGGATAAGTTAGTGCGCTCCTTTATGGAGAGACAAGTCAATATGCCCCTCATGGAGGGACAAGTCAGTATGCCCCTTTATGTAGAGACAAGTCACAATACCTATTAGGGAGAGAAAAGTCGAAAATCCAATTATGAAAAGACAAGTCAGTGTGCCCGTTTATGGAGAGACAAGTTAGTGTGTCTCTTATGGAGAGACAAGTCAGTGTCCCCTATATGGCGAGAAAAGTCAGTATGTCCTTTATGGAGAAACAAATCAATTTGCCCCTTATTGAGAGATAAGTCAATATTCCTCTTATGGAGAGACAATTCACTGTACTCCTTTATGGAGACACATTTTAGTGTACCCCCTTTGGAGAGAAAAGTCAGTATGTCCCTTATGGAGAGACATGTTAATGTGCCCCTTATGGATAGACAAGTCAATATGCCACCTATGGAGAGACAAGTCACTGTGCCCCTTTATGGAGAAACAAGTCAGTGTGTTCCTTATGGAGAGACATATCAGTGTGTCCCTTATAGACAGATAACTCAATGATCCTTTCCCAAAGAGACAAGTCATTGCCTCCCTTATGGAGAGACAAGTCAGAGTGCCTCTTATTGAAACACAAGTCAGTGTGCCCCTTATGGAGAAAGAAGTCAATGTGCTACTAATGGAGAGACAAGTCAATATGACTCTTATGGAAGGACAAGTCAGTATGCCTCTTTATGTAGAGACAAGTCATAATACCTATTATTATGGAGAGACACGTCAAAAAACCACTTATGGAGAGACACGTCAGTTTGACCGTTTATGGAGAGACAAGTTAGTGTGTCCCTTATGGAGAGACAAGTCATAATGCCTATTATGGAGGGACAAGTTTAAATGCCCCATATGGAGAGACAAGTTAGTATGCTCCTTATGGAGAGACAAGTCAGTGTGCCAATTTATGAAGAGAAAGTTAATGTGCCTCCTATGGAGGGAAAAGTCAGTATGTTCCTTATGAAGAGTCAATGCGCCCCTTATGGAGAGATAAGTCAATATGCCCCATATGGAGAGACAAGTCACTGTGCATTTCTATGGAGAGACAAGTTAGCTTGTCTCTTATGGAGAGACAAGTCAGTGTGCCCCCTATGGAGAGACAAGTCAGTACGCCCCATATGGAGAGAAAAGTCATTGTGTCCCTAATGGAGAGACAAGTCACTGTGCCCCTTTATGGAGAGACAAGTCAAAATGCCCCTTTTGGAGAGATAAGTCAATATGCCCATTTATGTAGTAAAAAGTTAGTGTGTCACTTATGGAAACAAAAGTGATTTTGCCCCTTATGGAGAGACAAGTAACTGTGTCATTTTAATGAGAGATAAGTTAGTGTGCCCCTTATGGAGACACAAGTCAGTGTGCCCCTTTAATGGAGAGCAATTCAAATGCCCCTTATGGAGACAAAATTCAAAATATCCCTGATATATAGACATGTCGGTGTGCCCCTTGTGGAGAAACAAGTGTTTGTGCCCATTTATGGAGAGACCAATCGGTTTGCCCCTTTATCAAGAGACAAGATAGTGTGCCCTTTATGGGGAGACAAGTCATCTTTCCCTTATGGAGAGACATGTCACTGTGCCCCTTATGGAGAGACAAGTAAGTGTGTCCGTTGTGGAGAGATGATTCAGTTTGTCCTATTTGGAGAGATAAGTCAGTTTGCCCTTTGTGGAGAGACAAGTCAGTCTGTCCGTTAAGGAGAAACAAAGCAGTGTGCCCTTATGGAGATACATTTGAAATATTCCTTGTGGAGAGGCAAGTCGGTATGCTTGTTTATTGAGAGACAAGTCAGTGTGCCTTTTATGTAGACAATATTCAGTGTGTCACTTATGTAGAGACAGGTAAATGTGTCCCTTAAGGAAAGACAAGTCAGTCTGTCTCTTATGGAGAGAAAATCAGTGTGCCCCTTATGGAGGGACAAGACATGTGTGTTCGATATTGAGAGATAAGTCAGGTTGTCCCATTTGGAGAGATCCGTCAGTTTGCCCCTCATGGAGAGAGATGTCAGTATATCCCTTATGAAGAACCAAATTAGTGTGCCCCTTTATGGAGTGACAATTCAAAGTACTCTTTACGGGGAGAAAAGACAGTGTGGTTATTTATGGAGAGGAAAGAAAGTGCGCCCATTATGGAGAGATAAGTCAATGTGCCCCATATAGACTAGTCAATGATCCTTTTATGGAGAGACAAGTCAGTGTGCCCGTTTATGGAGAGACAAGACAGTGTGTCCCTTATGAAAAGAAAAGTCAGTACGTACCTTATGAAGAGACAAGTCAATGTGCTTCTTATGGAGACAAGTCAATATGTCACTTATGGAAAGACAAGTCAGTGTACCTCTTTATTTAGAGACAAGTCAGTATGTCCTTTATGGAGATTTATGTCAAAATACCCCTTTTAGAGAGAAGAGTCATTGATCGTTTTACGGAGAGACAAGTTAGTGTGTCCCTTATGGAGAGAAAAGTCAGTGTGTCTTTTATGGAGAGAAAAGTCAGTGTGCCCCCTATTTACAGTCAAGTCAATGAGCTACTTATGGAGAGATAAGTCAAAATAACCCCTCATGGAGGGACAAGTCAGTATGCCCCTTTATGTAGAGACAAGTCATAATACCTATTAGGGAGAGACAAGTCAAAATTCCACTTATGGAGAGACAATTCAGTGTGCCCGTTTATGGAGTGACAAGTTAGTGTGAAACCTATGGAGAGACAAGTCAGTGTGCCCTATATAGAGAGAATAGTCAGTATGTCCTTTATGGATTAACAATTCTATGTGTCCCTTATTGAGAGATAAGTTAAAATTCCTCTTATGGAGAGACAATTCACTGTACTCCTTTATGGAGAGACAATTCAGTGTGTCCTTTATGGAGAGCCATGTCAAAGTGCCCCTTATAGAGAGACAAGTCAATGATCCTTTCTCAGAGAGACAAGTCATTACGTACCTCATGGAGAGACAAGTCAATGTGTCTCTTATGGAAAGACAAGTCAGTGTGCCCCTTACGGAGAGAGAAGTCAATGTTCAGTTTATTGAGAGACAAGTCAATATGCCCCTCATGGAGGGACAAGTCAGTATACCCCTTTATGTAGAGACAAATCATAATACCTATCATGGAGAGACAAGTCAAAGTGCCTCTTATGGAGAGATAAGTCAGTGTGACCCTTTATGGAGAGACAAGTTTTTGTGTCCCTTATGGAGAAACAAGTCAGTTTGCCCCTTTATGGAGACACAAGTTAAAATGCCCCTTATGGAGAGACAAGTCAATATGCTCCTTATGGGGAGCCAAGTCTGTATTCTCGTTTTTAGAGATGCAATTTAGTGTGCCGCTATGGAGAGAAAAGTCAGTATGCCCCTTGTGGAGAGACAAGTTAATATGCTCCTTACGGAGAGATAAGTCAATATGCCCCCTATAGAGAGACAACTCACTGTGCCCCTTTATGGAGAGACAAGTCACTGTGCCCCTTTATGGAGAGACAAGTCAGTTTGTTCCTTACGGAAAGACATATCAAAGTGCCCCTTATAGAGAGATAAGTTAATGATTCTTTCACGGAAAGACAAGTCATTGCGTCCCCTATGGAGACACAAGTCAGAGTGCCTCTTTTTGAAGGACAAGTTAGTGTGCTCCTTATGGAGAAAGAAGTCAATGTGCAACTAATGGAGAGACAAGTCAATGTGACTCTTATGGAAGGATAAGTCAGTATGCCCCCTTATGCAAAGACAAATCATAATACCTATCATGGAGAGACACATCAAAATACTACTTATGGAGAGACAGGTCAGTGTGACCGTTTATGGAGAGACAAGTTAGTGTGTCCCTTATGGAGAGACAAGTCATAATACCTATTATGGAAAGACAAGTTAAAATGACCCTTATGGAGACATAAGTCAATGTGCTCATTATGGAGATACAAGTCAGTGTGCCTGTTTAAGGAGAAAAAAGTTAGTGTACCCCCTATGGAGAGAAAAGTCAGTATGCTACTTATGGAGAGACAAGTCAATGTGCCCCTTATGGAGAGATAAGTCAACATGCACCATTTGGAGAGACAAGTCACTGTGCCTCTTTATGGAGAGACAAGTCAGTGTGTCTCTTATGGAGAGACAAGTCAGTGTGCCCCTTTATGGAGAGACAAGGTAATATGCCCCTTATGGAGAAAAAAGTCCAAATGCCCCTAACGAAGATATAAGTCAGTGTGTCCGTTTATAGAGAGCCAAGTCAGTGTTCCCCCTATGGAGAGACAAGTCAGTACGTCCCATATGGAGAGAAAAGTCACTGCGTCCCTTATGGAGAGACAAGTCACTCTACCCCATTATGGAGAGACAAGTCAAAATACGCATTTTGGAGAGATAAGTCAATATGCCCATTTATGTAGTAAAAAGTCAGTTTGTCACTTATGGAAACAAAAGTCATTTTGCCCCTTATAGAGAGACAAATAACTTTGCCATTTTAAAGAGAGATAAGCTAGTGTGCCCCTTATGGAGACACAAGTCAGTGTGCCCCTTTAATGGAGAGACAATTCAAATGCCCCTTATGGAGAGACAATTCAAATGCCCCTTATGGAGAGACAATTCAAAATGCCCCACATATATAGATATGTCGGTGTACCCCTTGTGGAGAGACAAGTCTCTGTGCCCCTTTATGGAGAGACCAGTCGGTTTACCCCTTTATCAAGAGACAAGATAGTGTGCCCCTTATGGAGAGACAAGTTGTCTGTCCCTTATGGAGAGACAAATCAGTGTGCCCCTTATGTAGAGACAAATCAGTGTGTTCGTTATGGAGAGATGATTCAGTTTGTCCTATTTGGAGAGATAAGTCAGTTTGCCCCTTGTGGAGAGACAAGTCAATCTATCCGTTATGGAGAAACAAATCAGTGTTCCCCTTTATGGAGAGACAATTCAAAATAATCTTTATGGAGAGACAATGTTTCTTATGGATAGAAAAGTCAGTATGCTCTTTTATTGAGAGACAGGTCAGTGTGCCTCTTATGGAGACATAATTCAGTGTGTCACTTATGGAGAGACAGGTAAATGTGCCCCTTAAGGAAAGACAAGTCAGTCTGTCCCTTATTGAGAGAAAATCAGTGTGCCCCTTTTGGAGGGACAAGTCAGTGTATTCGTTATTGAGAGATAAGTCAGTTTGTCCCATTTGGAAAGATACGTCAATTTGCTCCTTATGGAGAGAGATGTCAGTTTATCCCTTATGAAGAAACAAATTAGTGTGCCCCTTTATCAAGAGACAATTCAAAATACTCTTTATGGAGAGACAAGTCAGTGTGGTCATTTATGGAGAGGAAAGAAAGTGTGCCCATTATGGAGAGATAAGTCAATGTGCCCCTTATAGAGAGACTATTCAATGATCTTTTTATGGAGAGACAAATCAGTATGCCAGTTTATGGAGAGACAAGACAGTGTGCCCCCAATGGAGAGAAAAGTCAGTACGTACCTTATGAAGAGACAAGTCATTGTGCCCCTTTATGTAGAGACATGTCAAAAGACTCCGTTTAGAGAAAATAGTCAATGATCCTTTGACGGGGAGACAAGTTAGTGTGTCCCTTATGGAGAGACAAGTCAGTGTATCTGTTACGGAGAGAAAAGTCAGTGTGCCCCTTATTTAGAGTAACGTTGGTGTGCAACTTGTGGGGAGCCAAGTCAATATGCCCCCTATGGAGGGACAAGTCAGTATGCCCCTTTATGTAGAGACAAGTCATAATACATATCAGGGAGAGAGAAGTCAAAATGCCGCTTATGGAGAGACAAATCAGTGTGCCCATTTATGGAAAGAGGAGTTAGTGTGTCCCTTATGGAGAAACAAGTCGGTTTGACTGCTTATGGAGAGACAAGTCAGTGTGCCCCATATGTAGAGAAAATTCAGTATGTCCCTTATGGAGAAACAATTCTATTTGTCCCTTTTTGAGAGATAAGTCAATATTACCCTTAAGGAGAGACAAGTCACTGTGCCCCTTTATGGAGAGACAAGTCAGTGTGTCCCTTATGGGGAGAAATATCAATTTACCCCTTATAGAGAGACAAGTCAATTATCCATAAACGGCGTGACAAGTCATTGCGTCCCTCATGGAGAGACAAGTCAGTGTGTCTCTTATGGAAAGACTAGAGAGTGTGCCCCTTACGGAGAGTGAAGTCAGTCTGCAACTTATTGAGAGACAAGTCAATATGCCCCGTATTGAGGGATATGTCAGTATGCCCCTTTATGTAGAGAAAAGTCATAATACCTATTATGGAGAGACAAGTCAAAATGCCACATATGGAGAGATAAGTCAGTATGACCCATTATGTAGAGACAAGTTAGTGTGTACCTTATGGAGAGACAAGTCAGTGTGCCCCTTTATGGAGAGACAAGTTAAAATGCCACTTATGGAGGTTCAACCCAATATGCTCCTTATGGAGAAACTAGCCAGTGTGCCCGTTTATGGAAAGACAAGTTAGTATGCTCATATGAAGAGAAAATCAGTATGTCACTTATGGAGAGATAAGTCAATGTGCCCCTTATGGAGAGATTAGTCAATATGCCCATATGAAGAGACAAGTCACTGTGCGCCTTAATGGAGGGACAAGTCAGTGTGTCCTTTATGGGAAGACATGTCAATGTGCCCCTTATAGAGAGACAAGTCAATGATCCTTTCACGGAGATACAAGTCATTGCGTCCCTTATGGAGAGACAATCAGAGTGTCTCTTATAGAAAGACATTTCAGTGTGCCCTTTATGGAGAAAGAAGTCAATATGCAACTAAAGGAGAGACAAGTCAATATGCCCCTTATGGAAGGACAAGGTAGTATGCCCCTTTATATAGAGATATGTCATAATACGTATTTTGGAGAGACAAGTCAAAATACCACTTATGGAGAGACAGATCATTTTGACCGTTTATGGAGAGACAAGTTAGTGTGTCCCTTATGGAGAGATAAGTCATAATACCTATCATGGAGAGAAAAGTTAAAATGCCCCTTATGGAGAGACAAGTCAATGTGCTCCTTATGGAGAGATAAGTCAGTGTGCCCGTTTATGGAGAGACAAGTCAATGTGCTACTTACGGAGACACAAGTCATTGTGCCCGTTTATAGAGAGAGAAGTTAGTGTGCCCCCTATGGAGAGAAAAGTCAGTATGTCCCTTGTGTAGAGACAAGTCAGTATGCCCCTTATGGAGAGATAAGTCAATATACCCTTTATGGAGAGACCAGTCACTGTACCCATTTATGGAGAGACAAGTCAGTGTGTCTCTTATGGAGAAAGAAGTTAGTGTGCCCCTTCTTTACAGACAAGTCAATGTGGAACTTAAGGAGAGGCAAGTCAGTGCAACTCCTATGGATGGACAAATCTGTAAGCCTCTTTATGGAGACACAATTCAGAATGACTCTTATCGACAGACAAGTCAAAATGCCTCTTATGGAGAGTTTGTGTATCACATATGTTGACCCTAGTCAGAGTGCCCCTTTATGTACAGACAAGTTAAAATGCCCCTAATGGAGAGACAAGTCAATGTGCCCATTACGACGATATAGATCTGTGTGCTCGTTCATAGAGACAAGTCAGTGAGCCCCCTGTGGAGGGACAAGTCAGTATGTCCTATATGGAGAGACAAGTCAATATGCCCCATATGGAGAGACAAGTCAATATGTCCCTTATGGAGAGAGACAAGTCACTGTGCCCTTTTATGGAGAGACAAGTCAAAATGCCCCTTTTGGGAAGACAAGTCAGTATGCCTATTATGAAGAAAAAAGCCAGTGTGTCCCTTATGTAGAAAAAAGTAAGTTTGCCACTTATAGTGAGACTAGTAAGTGTGCCATTTTATGGAGAGATAAGTTATTGTGCCCCTTATGGAAAGACAAGTCAGTGTGGACCTTTAATGGAGAAACAATTCAAATGCCCTTTATGGAGTGACAATTCAAAATGCCCCCTATATATAGACATGTCGAAGAGCCCCTTTATCGAGAGACAAGTAAGTGTGCCCCTTTAAGGAGAGACAAGTCAGTGTGTAACGTTTGGAGAGACATATCAACGTGCCCCTTATGTGCCCCTTATGGAGAGAAAAGTCAGTGTGCCCCTTTATGGAGAGAAGTGAAAATGCCCTTTATTGAGAGACAAGTCAATGTGCTCCTTATCGAGCGCTAAGTCAGTGTGCCTGTTATGGAGAGACAGTTTAATGTGACCTCTATGGAGAGAAAAGTCAGTATGTCCCTTATGGAAAGACAAGTCATTGTGCCCCTTATGGATATATAAGTCAATATGCCCCTTATCGAGAGACAAGTTTCTGTGCCCCTTTGTGGAGAGATAAGTCAGTGTGTCCCTTACGGATAGACATATCAATGTGCCACTTATAGGGAGATAAGTCAATGATCCTCTCACGGAGACACAAGTCATTGCGTCCCTTACGGAGAGACAAGTCAGAGTGCCTCTTATTGAAAGACAAGTCAGTATGCCCCTTATGGAGAAAGAAGTCAATGTGCAACTAATGGAGAGACAAGTCAATATGACTCTTATGGAAGGACAAGTCAGTATGCCCCCTTATGTAGAGAGAAGTCATAATACCTATTATGGAGAGACAAGTCAAAAAACCACTTATGGAGAGACAGGTCAGTGTGAACGTTTATAGAGAGACAAGTTAGTGCGTCCCTTATGGAGAGACAGACATAATACCTATTATGGAGGGACAAGTTAAAATGCCCCTTATGGAGAGACAAGTCAATGTGCTCCTTATGTAGAGATAAGTCAGTGTGCCCGTTTATGGAGAGAGAAGTTAGTGTGCCCCATATGGAGAGAAAAGTCATTATGTCCCTTACGGACAGACAAGTCGATGTGACCCTTATAGAGAAATAAATCAATATGCCCCTTATGGAGAGACAAGTCACTGTGCCTCATTATGGAAAGACAAGTCAGTGTGTCTTTTATGGAGAGACTAGTCAGTAAGCCCCTTTATAGAGAGAGAAGTTTGTTTGTCCCTTATGTAGACCCAAGTCAGTGTGCCCCTTTATGGAGAGACAAGTTAGAATGCCCCTTATGAAGAGAAAAGTTCAAATGCCCCCTTATGGAGAGACAAGTCACTGTGCCCTTTTATTGACTAATAGTCAGTGTGTCCCTTATGGAAAAAAAGTAATTTTGCCCCTTTTGGATAGAAAAGTAAGTGTGCTATTTTACGGGGAGAATAGTTAGTGTGCCCCTCATTGAGAGACAAGTCAGTGTGCCCCTTTAATGGAGAGTTAATTGAAATTCCCTTAATGGAGAGACAATTCAAAATGCCCCATATATATATATAAAGAGAGAGAGAGAGAGAGAGAGAGAGAGAGAGAGAGAGAGAGAGAGAGAGAGAGAGAGAGAGA
>JAYMFT010034436.1:0-15861 GCA_038088735.1 Panulirus argus
ATTATTATTATTATTATTATTATTATTATTATTATTATTATTATTATTATTACTATTATTATCATTATTATCATTATAATATTTATTATTAATATCATTATTATTGTTATTATTATTACTATTATTATTATTTTTATTATTATTATTGTCATCATCATCATCATCATCATTATCATTATTGCTATTGTGCAGGCCTAGGACCCCGTATGCTGCTCTACACTCAGCAGCAGGGACATGGTGGACTCCTTTGAAGCGAGAACTTCTTTGACGGGACTATACTCTCATCGACTGACGATAATACAGCCTCGCCAAAGGTGACTTTTCACTCGCGGTGTAATTTCCAGCCGATGTAACCCAAGAACGCCATAGGACTGGTCATTGTTAATATACTTAACCGGTTAAGGAACTTGAAGGCTGTAATCAAGTCACCCTTTGGCTGCGTTTACACCAAGCGAGTCGAGTCGAGTCGAGTCACGTCAAGTCTAGATAATTCATCCCGCGTCATGAATCGCCACTCCAGTTTAACACTGATTTGTATGGGTCTTTGAAAAAAACGTTTACACCGGCCCTATATGTGACTCGACGCGACGCGACGCACAGTGACTCGAATTGACTCGACTCTTCCGGTCTAAACGTTTTTTTTCAAAGATCCATACAAATCAGTGTTAAACTGGAGTGGCGATTCATGACGCGTGATGAATTATCTAGACTTGACGTGACTCGGCTCGACTCGACTCGCTTGGCGTAAACGCAGCCTTACTCTTCTCTCTTCCATGGTGGGCAAATTCATGGCCTCTAACCTCTCAATGTAAATTTTACTTCCAACTTTTTTGCCTTCCTCTAGACCCTCTTTATTAGTTCTACATGTTTCTTTAATGATGTGGTGACTAAACTTGGGATGGATATTCCAGTTTCGGCCTGATATGCACTGTGTCCAACAGTTTCCAGAACATTTCCTTATCCATGTACCTGACTCATTACAGTTCATATATTTGCCAGCAGACAGTCAAACTCTTTTAAGGTGTATTTCTGGCGATAGGCTATGTCTGTCGCCTCTCAAGTCTCTCTCTCACACTCATGTTCCTGTAGCTTATTGTCTGCTCTATAAGTAATCGTCTCAAGGCCTTCTTTCACTTACCCATCCTCATTACTTTGCATTTACTTGGGCTGAATTTCATCAACAACTACTCATTACGTATCAGACCAAATCTGGAGTTTGTGTAGGTCCCTTCGTAAGTTGATGTGATCCTCATGCGTATATCTCTCGTGACCTTTGTGTTATCGGTAGGCATGTTAAGGGAGGAGTCCAGTCTTTCTGGTAAGTTATGAGTCCAAACCTTATGGTAAATCATTTACAATAAATCAAGGAGACTGCGTAGTGGTCCCTGAACTGAGCCCTGGGGCACTCCACTGGTGACTCGATGAAGTTGCAAGGTTTCTCTGACGTGCGCATTTGTACCCTTCCTTTTACTAAGCTGCCCTAAGGCAATTTAGTGTCCATTTAAGGAGACTCCTCCTTCTTCCTGCCAGTTGACCCAGTTCCCTCAACAGCCTCGTACGTGGTAAAATGTCGAACACTCTCCAGCAGCCTAGGAGCGCACAATCCTCCCATCATTCGTCTAAACTGTGGCTCTGTCTCATAAAAAAAAGTCTTACAAAATTTGTTGTATATGAGATGAGATGTGAGTGTATGTATGTGTGTTTGGGTCTGACTGTGATTACCTACATGTAATTGATATTTTTATTGTATGGATCGGGCTACACTCGCGGGGCCCCGTCTCTTGAACTTTCGTAGTCATACGACTCTTTAAACCTATGATGCCCGCATCCACAATCTAATCATTCACTTTAGCCCAGTCATCCACAACTCTTGTTTCATAAAAGTCCTTCTTGACGTCGTTACAATCGTTTCTTGCTTCATAACATGCTACGGCCTCTGGTTTTGCTCTGTCTGTGCATCTTTCCAAGAGCTGTTCGCATCATCAGACTGATGATGCCAACGTTGGAGCTTCATAAGTTGATGCAGTCCCCCTCATGTCTTGCTTCCCTCATGACCTTAGCATCGTCCGGAAACATATTCAGCTCGGATTCCCTGCCTGCTGACATACCAAAAAAACACGGAGATCAAAAAGAGCAGTGATCTCAGGACAGACCCTGCGGCATTCCCCTCACGACCTCAACCCATTTCATAAAAGCTCCTCTGACATGCGTCTGTTGTTCACTTCTACTAAGGTAATCTCGTATCCATCGAAAGTGTCTGAAGATACAGCTTCTTTACCATCCTCTTATTTGGCGCGGTGTCAAATGCTTTCTCGCAATCCAGATACAGCATGCTCTTTTTTTCTTTTAGATTTCATCTCACTCTCTTGTAGAAATGTGTGTTTCGTTACGAATAAATTTTATTTCTTGAAAGTTAGTCATGGAATCAAGAGCTGGCTAGGACATCCATATGTTAGTACTCACTAGTTCTGACATTATGGGAAATAGATATAAATGAAATTTGCATGAATTTCATTTGCGAAAAACGCGCTCTAGCCACTCATCCGTAAGGTTGTTTCTCATTTGCAAGTTGGCGTCATTTTGCTTACCGATTATCTTTTTTAGTACTGTGCGGACCAAACCCGTCGGGGAGACAGACCGTGTGTGTATGTGTGTGTGTGTGTGTGTAAGTGTGTGTGTGTGTGTGCGCGTATATGTGTGTGTGTGTGTGTGTGTGTGTCTGTGTGTGTGTGTGTGTGTGTGTGTGTGTGTGTGCGTGTGTGTGAGCAGACAAAACAGTAAGATGAAAATAGTAACTAATTTCCCGTTATAGAACCTGGCCCATCTAATCACAGCAGGTGTGTGTTTGGGCCCATATGTGATGAACATCTTCGCTAATTAGTTGTCTGGAGAGAGAGAGAGAGAGAGAGAGAGAGAGAGAGAGAGAGAGAGAGAGAGAGAGAGAGAGAGAGAGAGTTAATAAAAAGGGAAAATGCCTATTAATATTAGTGTCACCATCAACATCAGGTGAGAAGTCAGCGCCTGATCCTCATCATATAACCAGACTAAACATTATTAGTACTTAGCGCCAGACGATGCAGTTCCCGACTCTTAATCCACCTTACACCGCCCCTAATGCCACCTGCCATCCTGCGCACTGAACTAGTCCCGATCAGAAATTCCAGCTTCGACTTGGTGGTGTGACTGTGCTCGAAAAAAAAAAAATTATTAAGACTTGCCTTTTAAGTTCTCTCGAGACAACTCTGCTGGGGACCGTTGGCGGCACAAGATGATGTTGAGCAGTGACTCAACGAGATTCGTCGTCATGACAGGTTCAGTTAAAGTGGCGAGATCTATTTCGGTTCGGGCCATTGGTTTCCGAATTCGTTAGATTCTTGAAGAAAAAAGAAAAACTAATCATATTGATACCTGCATTTAGGCAAGACTTGTTTGTTTTAAGTTTACCAGAATACGGCAAGATCGTTCTAAAACACTGACTCGTAATATCTCCACGAACGCCAGCGATAGTGGTCGCCGGTGTCGGCCCACAGAAGCACTCGACAGCCATCTGGACCCGTGCCCTGCGACCGATCCTAGACGGCACCATCCACAGTCTCTTTCCTCAGCCCAGCATATCTAGCAAGGTCTCATTTGTTGTACCTGCTGTTATTACCGGGTCTGTATTCTTTTTTTCTTTTTTCTGTCAAGCAAATTCGCACAACCAAAGATTCCAGATTATCTGAGTTTCACAAAAAATCCAAATGCTGACCTGGATTTCATTTAGTTAATACTCACGAGATGTTGACACTGTAGGAAGTAATATCAACATAATTTTTCATCAAATATAACCTCGGCGAGCGCACTCTAGCCAGCCATCCGTTTCCTTTTCCATAGTGCTACACTTTGATTAGGACTCTGGTATATCGAAGTCGACGGCCGAAGATGACGCCTCTACAGGGAAGAAGCCACCTTGCCTCGAGGAGGAAAAAGACTTCCTTGGTGAAGAACTCCCTGGTGGGGGGTCGACCATCTACAACAGCAGCTGCCTTCAGACGCCTATTATTAGATACAGCCTTGGAAGTGCAGCAGGATAAGGTCCAGGACACGTCAGAGGGCGGGCAGCAGGAGAGGAGGGTCAAGGACACATCATGAGACGGGCAGTGAGAGAGGAGGGTCCAGGACATATCAGAGGACGGGCAGCAGGAGAGGAGGGTCCAGGACACATCAGGGGACGGGCAGCAGGAGAGGAGAGTCCAGGACACATCAGGGGACGGGCAGCAGGAGAGGAGGGTCCAGGACACATCAGAGGACGGCCAGCAGTAGAGGAAGATCCAGGACACATGAGGGGACGGGCAGCAGGTGAGGAGGGTCCAGGACACATTAGGGGACGGGCAGCAGGAGAGGAGAGTCCAGGACACATCAGGGAATGGGCAGGAGGAGAGGTGGGTCCAGGACACAACAGGGGACAGGCAGCCAGAGAGGACAGTCCAGGACACATCAGGGGACGGGCAGCAGGAGAGGAGAGTCCAGGACTCATGAGGGGACGGGCAGCAGGAGAGGAGGGTCCAGGACACATCAGGGGACGGGTAGTAAGAGAAGAGAGTCCAGGACACATCAGGGGACGGGCAGTCACTCGTGTCGTTCTTCTGAAGTCTTACATTCCTGAGGAAGAATCGGTCAGAGAGCCGCTGGTCCGGGCTGGGTATTGGGTGTTTAACTTGCACATCTCATTATCATTCATCACATTATAGGATGAAAGGCGGGTTGGGAAGTCTGGCGCGGGCAGAGAGTTGCTGCAGGATTGTGTTGTATTTCTGTCTCTCTAATGATGGGCCGTGGCTTGCGTGTGGAACCTTTAATTCTTTTTGATTGGTAGCGTGTTTTAGATATTGTCAGACGCCTAGATACTCAGTAGAGGGAGCCAACTGTACTGAAGACTTTGCTATGGTTGTACTCCCGCCCAAGGGGTCGTGAGCTTTGGCGTGACGTTCTTGTTGTTGACAGGCGCGCTGGAAACTTGTTATCGCACATGCGCCTTCTCCATGATCAGGGTGTTCTGTTGCATCGTATTCTTTGACGAGATTCTTCTTTTATATCTTTATTACAAGCTTCTTCCATTGAATCATATTTCGAGAGCAGATTTTTTTTTATTACTGCTTCACCTTTTGTGATGGTGGACGTGCGTCACACAGAGGAAGAGTACGACAGACACCAGTCAGTTTTGTTGTTGGATCCAGAGCGGGTATGTCGAGTAGTGCGAGCCAGTTGTGTAATCACATCCACACCAGGAGTCTCTTACTAAGGCCTTGGGTATAAAGGGGTTTGCTTTGAAGGAAACTATGCATGCAGTGTTGAGGTTAGGAGTAACCCGTGTTGAGAATGGGGTGAGCCCGTGTTTAGGCTAGGAGGAGTCTGTGTTGAGGCTTGGATTTTGCTTATTACAAAGCTATCCAGTTTATATAGACCTTCACTAAAATTCATGTTACAGTTCTTTGTGTATTACATAAGAGAAGATTCATTGATAGTTCTCTTGGTCAAGGAGTTGCGGGTTAACACTGAATTAGCACTACTCCAATCAATACAATGGTCGTAATTTTTGACATGATTAAACAAAGCATTTGCATATTGTCCTCTTCTTATACTATATTTATGTTGCTTTAGTCTGACAGAGAGATCCTTACCAGTTTACCGAATATAAAACATATTACAGCTTTTACAAGGTATTCTGTAAACAGAATTTTTGGCGAGTTTTTGATCAAAATGTTATTAAGAGTATTGTTATTACTGAAGGCTACATTCACATTAAAGAATTTAAGTAACTTGGAACTAAGGTAAAATTATCACAAAATGGGAGAACTAAAACATTCTTGGAATCAATGGGAGGTTTGGGGTAAATCTCATAAAATGATTTCTTTAACACCTTAAGAGATTTATCACTGAAAGATCTAGGATACTTTAACTTGGGTCCAATACAATATATCTTCTCAAACTCTTCAACAGTAAATACGTAATGCACTAAGAAACATCGACTGGAATGGTGAGTGTTTAAATCTGTCGTGTTGAGGTGAGTAATAGTGAATATAAGAACTAACATCGGTGGGTTTCCTGTGGATGCTAATCTTAAACATGTTTCCAACTCTGTGATACCAAACACATTGTTCAGTGCTCCCAGAACTTTTGCCCCCTCAAACATCCTATGACTCACTTTCGCTTCCATGGTTCTATTCGCCGCCATGTCCACTCCCAGATATCTAAAACACATTACTTCCTCCATTATTTCTTCATTCTGTTAAACCTGATAACCTTGCCTTTGTTCACATTTACTCTCAACTTCTTTTCACACACTCTTCCAAACTCAGTCACCAACTTCTGCAGATTCTTACACGAATCTGTCACCAGTGCTGTATCATCAGCAAAATACAGACTCACGTCCCAAGCCCCCCTCTACCCCCTATAGACTGCATGCTCGCCCTTCTGTTCAAGAAACTTGCGTATACCTCCAGTAAACTAAACTTTACTTGGAGCTACTCACTCTCCTCTCCTGCTACTCGTACACACGCCTTACACCACTGATAAAAACTTCTGACTGATTTGAAAAGCTTTCCTTCCACGTCATATACTCTAAAGACTTTCCATAAAGCATCTCTATCAACCATATCATAAGCTTCTCCAGATCCGTAAATGCCACATACAAACCCTGCTGTTTCTCTGAGTATTTCTCATACACATTCTTTTGAAACATATATATATATATATATATATATATATATATATATATATATATATAAATGGGTTCAGACTGATAGTAACAGATGTATGACGCTGATACAACTTTATGTTCTTACTAAAAAAGGAATGGATCCCTGACGCTTATTATTACATTGCTTGTCACCGTGCCGTAGGTTACCGAAGGATCAACATTGGATTGACCTTTAAAAGCCTGTCATGGAAATCAGCTTTCTGTGATCTTTTACTGTAAGAATAAAAGATGTACGGAAACTTTTATTATGAACTAACGAATAGTAAAAGCAAAAACAAAATTCGTATTGGATTTACAGCCACATTTCATATGGTCATCGTTATGATAATTTATTGCTCGTTCATCTATATTCAAAAAGTTTTTCAGCGCGTTTGGAAATAAATTTCTATCCCTGGGGGACGCCCCAGGGTGACATTCCTCTCACTATCACGGGCGGACATCCTCGGGTGACATTCCACTCTTCGGATATTTAGGGATGTGAAGGAAGGACAGGATTATGTAGGAGGAATATGTCAAGTGAGACCTGACGTGTGCGAAATGATGGAAATAAGAGTAATACGAGTGATAAAATGGGCGAGGAAGACACAGAGGGAGCGAGTAATATAGCCGGAAGAACAGAAGGGCTGCAAGCCCTGATTTTGATAGGTCAGTATGTGTCTTATGGAGGGCGTTATCATCCTGGACAACAGGTGTGGGCAAGGGTGTGATAACTGGACATTGTGTCTTTATGGTGATGGACCGAATTAGTCGAATGATGTAGCATCCATAGATCAGTTTATTAAAAGGAATGTTAGTATCTGTCCGATATGTTTCTCTCAACTTACAACACAAAGAGGGTGTTTGTTATCAGGGCGATATAAGATATATATATATATCTCCCTCACGTCTAAGTAATAGCGACACGAATCTGCTTTCAAGACAAAATCCTTTATGGATATATTCACAGCTGCCATGAAACCCACGGAACCGCTGGGTAAATTTGATACCTGGCGGGAAATGGGCATAAAATCTCAGCAGTAAATGTTGAGAGTGTTACTCTCACATCACAGTCGTGTATTGAAACTTTCTTTACTGTGGGTTTATGTTCGTGTAAAGTGGCAGTAACACACGGAACCCTTTGGCTCGGGAGAGGCAAGATGGACAGACAGGAGGAGGGACGGAGGACGTCAGGACAGATGGTGAGATCTCTCTCCTTCTCTGCCACAGTGGCAGGAGGTGTGTGGATCACCTCAAGTTCTTGGGGACACAGGAGAGAGACGGGCTTGGGTGGTGGGTCGGAGGGTTTTGGCAGAGGAGTGAACAGTGTGTGTTTTAACCAGACGAATGGGACGCTCCTGCATGAGCCGTCAGACCTACGACTGGGGCACTCCTGCATGCACAATCGAACCAGCGCATAGAGCACTCGTGTGTATGCACTCAGACCAAGAAATGCACCACTCCTATGTATGCACACAGACCAAGGATTGGAACTCTCCTGTAAGTGCATCCCAACCAACGCCGCAGACTCACCCCTCATCCCTAGACCTGCTTCTAAACATCTGATGTACGAGAATACAGCAAAGACTACGTCATCGTGGAGACGATCTAGTCTTTTGAAGTACACTACACGTTGACCTGGTCTACTGAAGACTTTCCTGGGAACACATGCATAAATAGATTACTTTACTAAGTTACCCTCAACAAGAAGTAATTATGGTATGTATAGAACAATCCATATATAGACCTCAGTACAAAATGATTGATCATATAAAGGACACAATACATATCATGGTCCGCAGCTCAGAATTACAGATGTTATACATAGCTTGAGTTCAGGCACTCTGCAACTGATGGTGCACGTAGAGTTACATGTATATTGATCTCCAGTTCATAATAATAGGTAATGTACATAATATTATGCCTATATTGGGTCAGTGCACGCAGAAAAACAGTTGTGTTTACGTTTGCGAAAAAAGTTGTGCTTTGAGTGTTAAGAAAAACTTGTACTATTATTTCCTACTCAAATAATGACGACTTTTTAACCTAAACGCCACGAAAACTTTTTTGCTACAGTTTCCTATAATTATATAGTAAAGGGAAAGTGTTGTAGATCTGTGGGTCCCATTTCCTGAATGTTTTTATCAACGTACAACTATAAAAACTCCTTTATTCCGTCATTTCTCACGGTTCCATCACAGAGCTGATTCCATTCATCCATATCTCCGACGCTATGAAATCACTTCTGGGCTTCTTTACTATGGAATTTTTTACTGTGTGTGTGTTTATTGACACTGTGTTACAGGGAGAGAGTTTTACACATGTATTGACCCGTCTCTTAACCTTGCATTTATATTTATATATATAACATGTCTCTTTTCCTCTGTGTGTATACACACGCGGATGCACGCGCCAGCCCGAGCTCGGTGTATGTATGTGTGTGTGTGTGTGTGTGTGTGTTTGGGGGGATAGGGGGAGGCAATAATGTCCTCAAACCTTCGTCTCGTTGGAAAAATTTATCCTCTTCTGTGGCACCAGAGGAGAGACATACTACCGCGCCCTGTCGCCACAACTCTTCTGACTGGCGCACGAGGGGCGAGACGCACGGGACTCCATTCCCTCATATTCTACCCACTGGCCAACGCCGCGCCGCGTCAGAGGTCCTGCACGCGGAAAATTTCAACTTATCGTCAGAGATATGGCGGTCGTACTGCAGCAGGCGCGGGTGAGGGTGTAGTAGCCGTGGTACGGGGTCTTTCCTTCGTGTGTCGCCGATACTGATGGAAGTACAGAGGCAGGAAGCCTTTCCCGGTGGCTCATGTGTGTGTGTGTGTGTGTGTGTTGTGTGTGTGTGTACAGTGGAGGGTAGCCGTTCTCATTGGAGGTCCTAAAGAGTACGGCAGCCTTGGAGGGAATAAATCCTGTTACCAAAATGTTACTAGTTTTTTCATTCTTGCTTGAATGCTCTTAGCGGGGATTTTAAACATTGTCAGTGATGCCTCCTTTTGCTCTGTTTTGAGTCGCCCGATATATATATATACATACATATTACTTATCATTACCCCAGGAACGCTCTCTTCAAACGGTTCCTGGTTCTACGCAAGGTATTTTTTTGTAGGAGCTCATGCAGCCACAAGGCTACACTACTTCAAGTAGCAGAGATGATAGTCACCTTTGGAGAGAGAAGTTCCTCTAGCAGATAGACTGTACTCTCTTTCGGCAACAGACGATGATACAGCCTCATCGGGGGTGAGTTTCATCTCGCGGTGTAACCACAGGCAGGCGGACTCCGATAACACCTGTATAGTACATGCAGAGAGAGAGAGAGAGAGAGAGAGAGAGAGAGAGAGAGAGAGAGATACACATACAGACAGACAGACAGTCACACAGCTTTTATAATATATCATAAGTATACATACATAAGTGTATATCACTTAAGATCGTCAGCTTCTCGAGGGCAATCTTGCCCCAGACGATGGTCCAAGTTTCTTACAACTGTAAACATGATCAAAGACCCTGACACAAGCCCTCGGGTGAAGCACCGGGGGATTAAGAAAGAGGATGGTCCTCCTTGCAAGACAATGGCCTCTGTAGCACCCCGGAGAGAGACCTGACAAAAGACGTTTTAAGAACTTCCCTGAACCATCTTCTCCGACAGAGAGACTTTGAGAGCCCGTCGGGTCATAATGCAATGGGAAACTCTAATGGTTTTTGACAATGGTCTTTAGGAGAAGTGGTTCAAATGGTTTGGCTAACAGGCCCGAAGGGATGAGCCCACTGGTTCTAGTGGTTAGTGACGAGTTAGTGGCTCTGTTAATGGTCTTAGCAACGAGTCCTCGGTTAAGTGGGACTAATGGTTCTGGTAGTGTTTGATGATGAGGCTGTTGTGAGGGTTTCTTTAATAGGGAACGAAGAGGAGAGTATAAATGGTCTGTTAACATGGAGTCTTACTCCTCCCCATGGCTATCATGACCTGTTTATAGCGTCCTTACGATTGTCCCATCACGTGGTTCCCCATGCAACAGGCATCAGCCCTACTGTTGAACTGCAACCCTTCTTGAAACCTCCTATTTACTCCACCATTATGCTTTGCATAACGGTTCGCGACACAAAGACGTGCCGGTGGATGTGGATGGTTGAGGTGACTGGAAGCAATGAAAAGATCCTGTGCTCTAAGATTCAGATCATATGTGACGGATCAGGGGAAATCCACAAGCCATGTTTGGGGTATTAAGTCTCCCGGAAAGACATGTTATTTTTTTTTTTTAAAGTTTTCTTCTTCTTCTTCTTCTTCTTCTTCTTCTTCTTCTTCTTCTTCTTCTTGCCTCGCCATGGATCTTCCTGAGATTGTATTCGGAGATCCCTTACTATGAGTACAAGAGACTCAGTAACTGGAACATCCTCCAGTTATGATGTACATGGAAGCATATTTCATTCGCTCGCGAATATCGGCCTTTTTTATGTATATCAAAATACTCTTTAACTAGTATAGTTCAATTATGCATTACGCTTCAACTAGTATGGTGGTAAAGAAATTAGACTTCAAGATGATACCAGGAAAACCCTAGTTTTACTTGGTGAAGTGGGTTTGGTACCACTGATGCTGGACATTGCGTCAGCGTGTTAACAAAACAAAGACAGACCTACCAAGACTCAGGTGCTCAGAGCAGCGAAAGACTTCGTTGCTAAGGGATGAGGCTTGCTCAGAATGTTTGGTCATCATCCGGATGTAGCCTTAAGTCTTAAGAAGAGAATCTCGTAGGATTCTGTGAAGAATAAAGTCTCTTAAGACTTTAGAAAAGAATAGAATCTTGTAAAACTTTAGCAAAGGATAGAACCCCATAACATTTTGCAAATGATGCAGTTTTATAAGACTTTAGCAAAGAATGTAGTCTTATAAGACTTTACCATAAAGAGTAGAATCCCCAGAGACTTGAATAAGTGTAGAATGCCATACGGCTTTGGTAAAGGATTAAATCACACACGACTTTAGCAAAGGCATTTGCGTAAATGATTTGTGTAGTCTCATGGGTTTGGGGTGTAACCCAAACAACCACAGCAACACCCTTGGCCAAGGCGGGAGAGATCTTAAAGGGTGTGTGGCCGGAAATGAGGTTACTCTTGGAATAGGCGAAGGAGAAGAAGGTGATGGGCTCGGCAGGAAGGGTAGGGAGGAACAGGGAAAGATAAAAATGGTGGTAAGGCATCAGAGAGAGAGAGAGAGAGAGAGAGAGAGAGAGAGAGAGAGAGAGAGAGAAAGAGGGGGGGAGGGAAATTAGTCTCCGTCGTCTGCACCATCAAAAACGCCCCAGCTGACACTGGTGCCATTATGAAGACTTCGACTGTCTCCAGTAACTCTGTAAGGGCCCTAGCCATCCCCAGCACCATTATAAACGCATTAGCCAGACCCAACACCATCATGAGGGCACTACCTATCCCTAGTACCATTATAAAGGCACTATCAGGCCGCAGCACCGTCATAAAGGCCCTAGCCAGCCCCAGCACCGTCATGAAGGCACCAGTTTCCTGCATGATATAGCGGGAGAGTTTCCGGTGCGAGGAGCATATCCGGTCGGAGTCTGGTATCTGATAAGTGTGGCCCATTCATCACCTGCTGACTGTCAGACGGTGCTAAGCCGCAGTCATCATTAAGGCACCTAGTCCGATGTTGAGGAACCCGGGAAAGACCCTACAGTTATATAGACACTGATTCACTGTCTTACAACGCAGAGGTTTCTTCTGGAGAGAGAGTCGGGCAGTTGTTTGTCGTCCACCTCTTATGTACAGTTCATCTGTACGTCACGTTCTGGAAGTCTTAGACCTTGGGCACAGCCTGTCTCTCGGGTTCATAGAAAAGATAAATAAGATCTTAATTGGTTGTATTTTATGGTGTTCCTTACCACAAGCGTGTACGCAGAGGTGATATCATTTGCGCTTTCAGCTATACATTCTTTCTCCGCTTATTTCCTTCTGCTTTTGCTATTCATAGGAAGTAGGCAAAAGATGAGAACTTTGAGAAGAGGACCTACAAAAGATAAAGTCTTTATCTGATCACCCCTGCATTTTGTGATATTATTGAGTTGTTCTTATCCAATGGCCACCATACCTTATCTAATGTTCACAGTACTTTATTCAGTGACCACAATACCTTACCCACTGGCTACATTACCATCACGAATAATCATCGTTTTGCTGTGACTTCATTCTCAAGCAATCGCTTGCCAAACCTTCTTCATCCTGTCCATCAGTAGCAATTTATTCTACATGGGCGTATCTCATCCTCCAGCCAACTTTGTGATGGCTTTTCTGCTGTGCTAAAGACAGAGGACCAGGGAGTCTTGTGGATGATGATGGCCAGGGCTTGAAGAGCTACCTGAAGGTGTTTGGCATCATGGATGGACATTTCCACTTTGGCTGGAAATGTTGTCACTGGCTTATGTACAGATGTTTTTTGCTCAGTGTTTTATGTGTTATGCGATGAGGGCGTTTGATGGATTCTCAGTATTCATGAAACGATACTGTTTCTCGGTATGAACATGCGATCTGATTTTTTTTTTTTTCGTGTGAGTCTCTGTATTCATGATGCAGTCTGGTATATGCGCATAACTATGCTGTTTTCCGTGAATCTCAATGTAGATTGTATGGTATGGTTTGGTTTCTTAACCGGGCACCACCGCTCTGTTGTCTGGTACAAGCTTTAGCTAGATTTTAGGATGCATCGTTCTAAAAAATTTTGCAATTTTGTGAACAATAGTAATGATAATGATGATAATGCTACTGCTACTGCCGCTACTACTACATGTGATAATGATAATAATGATTATGATAGTGATAATAATCTTGCATTATAACGTGATATTACGTACATTACAATGATGATATCACATTACATTATCATTATGATACTGTGCGACTAAAAGTTACAGACTATTCTTTGCGTTTCTCTGCATCCAAACTTTAAAGGTGCCTTGTTTCTCCTTAATATGACTTTTACACAGACTGTTATTGAAGGCTTAAAACTCGGAATACTTTTCCCGAATAAAAAATTCTAATTTCTGTATCGAGTGATAACGATGGAGTTCATCAAGTTTATGGTATTTCTTTTATCTTTCCCGGATGCATCCAGCGTTGATTGATTGCTACAATTTGTTTCGTTAATTTGATTAATTAAATTCTTTTTTTTTTTTTGGCTGACGCAATAGAGTTTCCTAAATGTGTTTATAGTAATAGCTATAGACTTAAACATCTCTCCAGCTTTCTTGAAATGCTCTAAACCTTACAGAGGAACAAGTTGCAGACACGTGAGCAGTTCTATTTCATTTAGAGAAAAAGATTAATCCAGGGTCATCGTCATCATCCATATCCAATATCTGTAATATTCTGGATAGATGATATTGAAAATCTAGTTTATCTGAACGTGATTGCATGTAGATTATCTGATTATTGTCAAAATTACTGTCTTTACCGCTCATTTAGATAGTCCATTTGGAAATTTTATTCACCTGGGGAAAGGTGATTTGCAAACGTATATCCATGCTACAGTGATTTTGGTATACATACCTCCAACACTGTATACACCGTCTGCGACTATTAGGTAGTCTGATACTATGAAAAAGCAAAAAAAGGACATACTGAACACGTAGTCAAAAATATCATCAGTTTGATTTGCCTCTATATCAGATATCCCAGACAAGCGGCTGTACGACGCGTCTCACAAAGATGTGGTAAGCTTGCTACCTCCAGCACCCGGCAGCAGGTGAAGCACATCCTGCCAGGGACAGTCGCTTGTGATGACAAAAGTGTACGTAGTTATTTTGGTCTGGTCTGTAGAGTTCAGTAGAGTGTATCGCTGGACCGTATATCTATTGTTCTCCACTGACGCAGGAACCCCCTGTTCCCTCAGTGACTCAGAACCCCCTGCTACTTTACTGACCCATGACTACCTATTTTCTTAGTGACTCAAGAGCAACAGATCCTTCATTGACTCAGAACCTCCTACATCCCTTGCTGCCTCTGTGACTAAAAACCTCCCTAAAATACTCACACATTTAAGGCAGTCAGCCATATCGACTGACCGTACCTTTTGTGAAAATTTTACTTGTTTATGAAATATCCTGGATCACTGACGCACGCACTGTCCATAATGCGTAGAAAGGATAAAAGAAAATATGATAATGTCTTGGAAAGAAAAAGGACAAGTTGAAATTTCTTTTTCTACAGTACAGTCTTGTTAGACACGGTACATTTTCCCTTGAATGTGTTATTGAATTATTCTTCATGAACGTACTTCCAGCTTATGCGGGAGTGGGTTTTTATATACTAGAGAGTTAGATCCTGGTTGTCAACTCCAGCTTCGTCATGCATCAGTGTCGGACTTGGGACGTGGTTGATCCACCAGTCCTTGCATCAATACCGTCAGTTTCAGCTTAGGTCCCGTATGTGATTACGAATCCAGCTCTTTAACCCACATGATCGTATAAACTTTGTTTTATGTGTAATGCGAATGATATGGGAGCGTCTTTTCGTGTCATACGAGCCGCAGGAACTTCATAGAAGTTGTTGACGGAAGTTATCGTACAGGAAATTTTTTTAAGCTTGTGTTCGCTGAGTGACCCCCGTTAATGAATAGCAATTTAAGGTCATGCGAGGTTATAAACTTTTTTTTGATAATGCCGTGATAGAAAAGTCGCCATTGATGAGGATGCGTCATCTTCAGGGATTGGAAAAGAGTACAGCTCCGTCGAGGGCCTTCTTACCCCAAAGGAGCCAACCTTACCATGTACCTGCCTGCAGTACATCCTTGAAGATGCCCGAACCCC
Organism: Panulirus argus; assembly: GCA_038088735.1. Taxonomy (NCBI): domain Eukaryota; kingdom Metazoa; phylum Arthropoda; class Malacostraca; order Decapoda; family Palinuridae; genus Panulirus; species Panulirus argus. The sequence continues at coordinate 15,535 of JAYMFT010034436.1, forward strand.
ACAGATGGATCGAGGGTTGTTTGATAATGAGAAGTAGTGATGATATGTATGCGAATATATGGATGTCTTTTGTAGAGTTGATTATATAACCTTAGGACCACTTTTGGGGAGCTCTCGCCCCTGAGAGGCTGCGCCACAATCAGTAGCAGAAAGTTCCTCGATGAGGTTGAAGTCATTTTCTTCCACTGATGATGATACAACCTTAACCAAAGTGACCTTTCACTCGCAGAGTAACCTCCTGCAGGCGGAATCCGGTAACACCCTCTCTCTCTCTCTCTCTCTCTCTCTCTCTCTCTCTCTCTCTCTCTCTCTCTCTCTCTCTCTATA
>JAYMFT010034446.1:0-13777 GCA_038088735.1 Panulirus argus
CAGTTGAGGAGGGATTGAAAGACTTTGGAAATGGTAGATGTCAAAGCAACAGGACGATAGTTAGAGGGGTCAGAAAGTTCACCCTTCTTAGGGATGGGATATATCAAAGCATGTTTCCAAGGAGAAGGAGAAGCTTTGGTTTTTAAACAGAAGCAGAATAGGCAAGCAGGCACTGTTGCAAGTTCACAGGCACAATCTTTCATTACACGGGGATGGATATCATCAGGACCATAAGCCTTGCTTGTGGCCAGAGAAAGAAGAGCTTTTTTGGACAGTTCGAAAAGAGATTACAGAAAGGGTCATAGGATTAGTAAGAGGAGCATCAGGAGGTGAGGGAATGTTTAAGTCATCCAACGTGGAGTTAGCGGAGAAACGGAAGCAAAGAAAGTTGCCTTGTCAAAGGGAGAGACAGATATAGTACCGTCAGGAAGGAAAAGTGAGGAAAAGGAAGAGCGACAGAAGATGTTAGAGATGCCCTTGGCTAAAGACCAGAAAGACCTATCCGTGGATGACGAGGAGAAGTTATCGCACCTTCCTTGAATAAAGGAACGCTTCGTCTCACGAATAACACGCTTGCACCGATTACGGGCACAGATAAAACCTGAATGGGAGCTAGAGGTAGGAGAGTTATTCCAAGCCCAATATGCCTGATCCCTTGCCTGAATGTCTTCAGAAAATGAACGGTTGAACCATGATTGGATGAAGTAGTCATGGAGGAAGAGGGAATAAATGCTTCCATTCCCGCAAGAATAACCAATGTTATGCGTCTGGCGGAGACAAAAGCATCACCACACAGAGACAGTGATTTACCAAGGAAAAATAATAAAAGAAGTTACGTAAGTTATTCCAGTCAGCTTCGTTCAGATAACAGTATTTACGCTTAGAGGAAGCTGCTGGAGGGGGATGTGCTGTTAGAAAAGATACATTTATGAGAGTATGATCAGATGAACCAACTGGGGGCGAGATTGTGTATTTACAGCGAGATGGACTGGAGGTGAATAACAAATCCAGAATATTAGGAAAGTGGTCATAGCAGTCTGGTATATGATTAGGGTGGGAGATAATTTGCTCTAAATCGTTGAGGATGGAGAACGTGAGGGCCTTGATCCCTCCACCATTCGTAAGGGAGGAATTCAACCATTCCCTATGGTGAACGTTGAAATCCCCGAGGTAGAGGATCTCGGCTTGCGGGTGAGAGAGTGTCACAGTCTCATGGCAGGAGTTTAGATAGTCGAAGAAGGATATGAAATTTGGAAAATTAGGAGAGCAATAAGCGAAACAGAGGACAAGTGTGGTAGTAGGGAGACAGACTTTGAGCTACATAACACCAAAGTTTGGAGACTTAAGGTCCTTGAGGAGTGCAACAGGTGTATTTATGTTGGAGTAAGCACAAACACCACCTTTGAATCGGAAACGGAAGTAGAGATTATAGGTAGATATGAAAAAGAGACTAATGAGAACATCATTAGACAACTGTGTCTCAGACAGAAATAAGATATTAGGAGAGGTACTAGACAGATGGTGTTCAACAGAAGAAAGATTACTAGAGAGACCACGAATGTTGGTGTTGTGAATAGAAAAAGAGGAAGGTCTCACAGAGAGGGAAAAGTCGTGGGAAGTACCAGTACTAATGCTGCTAGAGCCCTCCCTTTCATTGGAAGTAGAGTCAGGCTGAAACCGGAGATTGTTAGCACCCCCTAATGCCGGGGACTAGGGGCTACAGATTTGACGGACTTTGCTCTTACCATCGACGACATTGTTAAATCTGTGCCAAAGGACGTCTTGCGCAGTCTGTACGTGGAATACTTAACGCATTACAGCTCTGGAGGAAGTTTAGTCTGCTTACAAGAACATCGACAGACTGCAGTAGATCAAGTATCTCGGTGGGCCACTTGCCACGGTTACAGGTTCTCTTCAGTCAAAACCGTGGTATTGCACTTACACAGAATGAGGGGAACTTCCAGCCAACCCTCCTCTTAGAAATGGACCCACATCCACTGCAGTCCGTTATGGAGACGAAGACTAGAGTGAATGCCTCATTCTAAACACATTAAAGTGAAGGAAACGAAAGTCCACTCAGCGTAAGGGGGACGACTGCACAACGTTACTTTGGCTCTACGAGCGCTAGTTCATAGCAAGCTGAACTGTGAATGTGAGGCATATTCATAGGCATCACCCCACAGTTGTGTGTTGGAGCCGCCCATCCATCTTCTCCAGCGCAATGCTTGTATGCAGGAAGTGGAGATCCATCTGTACAATTGCACTGAGAATATTTGCCCTTTATTTCCTACAATAGACTACAGAGTTGCGGATTCACTCAGTTATATGCCTATGATCAACCCTCGATCGGATTGGGGCAATGAGAAAATCTGACAGATCCCAATCTGAATCTCCGTAGTGCCCCAGATTCCACCAAAGACAAGTCCTGATCAGCAGCAATGCAACGACATGGTTGCAATAGGAAACAGAGAAAGTACCGAAGAGAAAATTAAGTAAAGATTCCTGAAACACACTTCAAAGCACCAAGGTTCATCAGAAAGATACATAGATGGCTTCAAATCCTATTTTGACGTGGGATTTGTTGAGGTTAGCGGGAGGAGGGATGTTGGAGTAGCCTCCCTCTTGTAGGTTCCGTTTTTAACTCTGAGCTTTTTGCGATGCTTCTAGTAGGAAAGATAACCAGGGAGCTAGAGAACCAAATCAGTCATGAACTCAGATTCTCGCTGTGTTCTTCAAGCCGTAGACAGTTTAAACTAACCACAACCAGTGGTGAGGGAGATCTAAGACTGGCTTTCACTGATGTCCCGACACGAAAAGCGATCTCAGTGCTGGGCCCCAGCTCATGTTGGTATTCAGGGGAACAGACAAGCTGATCAGGAATCAAAGGCGGCTGGAAGTGCCTGATGTGATGCTCGTATCCCTCTCCCACACGCGGTGTGAAGCCACATGTACGAGAACGCCTTGACAGTGAGTGAAGGCAGGAATGGAGACTGATGGACAACCAGCTGCGAATAGTTAGACCAGACCTTGACAACTGGCTGACGAGTGTTCACTCCAGTCAACGAATAGAAGTGGATCTAGCAAGGCTGTGGATCGGACACACAATATTGACTCATAGTTGGTTAACGACAAGAGACCAACATTCATTCACTCTATGAAGAGTGTCAGTTGCCTTTTACAGTGGCTCATGTTGTGCAAACGCATGTGGTTTCCTCAGCATCTAGAAGAACGTTTTTAACTTCTCCCTTGACACATAAGGGTATACTAGGAGGAGACTTTGATGCTTTGATTTGACTTGTTTTCTGATGGAGACGACTGTTTTATACAAAATATAGTGCATTTTAAGTGGACTGTAATTGTAAATATACGTATCTTATTTTAGATTTTTAGAATCCACTGGATTTACGTACAATAAAACTTAATGTTTTAGAATTCTAGATGTATTACTTCTTAAGAATTGAATTACACCGCTGTTGACATTTAGTGGCGCGTCTTGCAGGACTCTGCTGAGGGTTTTCAGTTTGTCTAAGAAGCCGTCGACAACCTGACGGCCAGAATCCCATATGTAGCAGAGTCATCAGCCCCATCAAGTACAGGAAGCTACCGTCGTCCTTCTGTCCCTGAGTGATCAAATGAGCACCGACAAGCTGTCATTAAGGCAGCTGAACCGACGACAGAGCGATGCAACCATGGCTCATTACAGGGCATAGGAAGGCGATCCAGGCGTATTTTAGGGATGCAGCGCAGCGCGCAATCTCCATACATTTGCAAACACTGTTATCGCTGGTATGATACAAAGTCCCAAACATCACAGACAAACCTACGCCAGTTTCCCGTCGTACTTACGTGATTGGTGGATTACTCATAACCGCTGAATTAGAGATTGGTGGGGTCTCTCCAAAAAGAAATAACAGTCTCCATTGCAATTTAGATTCCGAAAATTGAGATCAACTACAGACGCACTTGTTACAAATAAAAACTGCCATCAGGAACTCCATCGCGCAACGGCATCAGCTGTTGCCACTTTTCTTTAATATGAAGAAGCATTCCACATCCCCGAAATTCCTTGATTTCTTTACAAGTAGGCAGTTCAGGGCTTCCAGCATCCCGAACCAATAACACCATCTAGAAGGGGTCCAACAGGGAAGTGTCATCATGTGATCTTCTGTGCGCTTGCCATTGACGATATTGTCAGAGCTGTACCAAAAGGCGTCTCGTGCAGTCTGTGCGTGGATGACTTTACACTGTTTTGTTCTGGGGTAAGTTTAGTCTGCGTATAAAAACGTCTCCAAATTGTGGTAAATCAAGTATCTCGGTGGGCCACATACCACGGTTACATGTCCTCTACCTGCAAAATTTTGGCTATGCAGTTCCACAAAGTGATAAACTTCTTGCCATTTTTCTTCTTGGGGATGGAGCCATTACAATTCGCTGAGGAAATAAAGATTTTGGGTCTAATTTTCGACACAAGATTAAATTCCTATCCAACATATGGAAAGACTAAAGAATGTTGCTGCTGCTATATCAAGCGTTAGTCCAAATCAAGCTGGACTAGGGATGTGAGTATATACCTAACATCGATCCATCTATCATCTTCAGCATCACCCAGTAGAGCTTTCCGATCTTATCCGTTGCAATCCTTTTATGTAAAGAACAGAGAACCGCCTCTACGACTGCATCGAAAATGAATAAATCATATTTGCTATAATAGGATGCATAGATAGTCAAATTCTTCCAGTAATGGGATTCTGATCGACCTCGAACTGAGAGCCAGTCCTTTGAAGGGAGAATCAGAGAATCGGTAACAAACTCATGTGCCCAAGATCCCGCCATGGACCAGTTCAGTACAGTCACATTGTAGGGATTTCACTGCTACAGGGGAGTATGAAACAAGTGAAAACGAATTCAGACAGAGATTGTTTTAGCACACTTCGAGGCACCAAGATTCATTACAAATGTTCACTGACAGTGGCGTGGGCCTTGGAGTGGAAAGCGTTACAAAGGAGGTAGGAGGCGGCCTACCCCCTGCAGCTTCCATCTTCACCGCTGAGCTTGTGCCATACCATCAGCAATAAAGATAAATATGGAGCTAGAGAACCAAAGTTTATAGTCTTCTAATCAGATTCTTGCAGCTCACTGCAGGTGATCGAATGATGAAAATCACCACACCCAGTGATGAGAGATAAACAAGACTGGCTTGCCCTGATGTCGGCATGATATAAGATATGTATCTGCAGGGTCCTCGCTCATATTGACACTCGTGGGAACGGAGTAGCTGATCAGCAGGCAAAGGCAGCTGCAGCTTCCTGCTGTCATGGTCGTTTTCTTCTCGCACACACTGATATGAAACCCAGATAAGAAAATGTTGCAAATAATGGAGGTAGAAATGGAGACATAAACTGCGAGGAATGGGAACATGCCATGGCAGCTAAGTAACGAGTGTTCATTCCACCCTAAAAAGGGTTCTGGCAAGGCTGACGATCGGACACACGACTAACACGTAAGTAGTTAACGGCAGGGAACCAACCTTCACTCTGTGTAGTGTGTGTCATGCCATGAGCAGTGACCCTGGTAGGGAAAAAGTGTGTGTTAATGGGAAGGACAGGTAAATGGAGACCTGATGTTCCATAACGAGGTTATCTGTTACAGTGACCTAAAAGAAGTGGTATAAACAGGATAGCAGAGCAGAAGGCATCTCTCCGCCCACCGCTGCATCTGGCTCAGCTGCCAGCAGGAAAAGGATAAGAAACGACAGCCATGCAGTATGAGAACCACTCGCCAAGGAAATTTCATAGGAAAGTGTAGACAGGTAATAAGTGTCCCACTAAATTATGAACATCTGCTCTGCGGCTGAATTCTGGAAAAGAGAGACTTGATAACAGCCATTTATTGAAATATTTGTCGAGCTTTGGTTTGAAGGGTTGAAGGTAATCCATATCAGTGCTTAACCACTCTACAATGAAAACAGTTTTACCAACATTGCTATTACATACTTCTCTTATCTTGATACCGTTATTTCTGATCGTTGAATCTCCGTCTAGAATGAAGAATTTCCCATATGATATGTTGTCGGAATTATTTAGTATTTTAAAAACTAATATCAGATCACGACATATGCTTAAGATTATATTTTTGCTCTTAAAGTCATTCCTCATGTGGCTGACTTCTGAGTGAAGGGATTAGTTTGTTGCTCTCCTTTGACTTCACTCATGTTTCTCGTCATCTTTAGTGACTGGTATTTAACAACGGAATCCAAGTGAGGTCTAACTATGGCATTATACAGGATTACATTCTTTCTTTAATAGCTAGTATCTCTAGCTGTGAATCCAAGCACTCTACTGCAGTAGTTCCCAAACATTTTATCATGACGCCTTTTGTTTTACATGAAATCTTCACACACCCCTTCATTTTTTCTTTTTTATTTCGATAAGTTTTACATTTTGTATTTTGCGTTTTAGCATCGTTGATGATCATCTAAGTGGTAACTGATTCATCCTTTTATCTTGCGAACATGGATGAAGACAAATAAGATTAATTTCATTGTCTCCAAACCTATCATTTCTGTACCCATACTTATTAACCGCGACGTATAAACGAAGCTGTACACACACACTGTACTGCATCGTTACAGGTAATGTACCCAAGCCTGTTAACGTTACTATAACCAGTTCTCTACATGTTACCGTTCCCAGCCTATAAATGTTACTGTACCCAGATCTATGAATGCTTCTGAGGCTAGGACTATTTATGTTGCTGCACCCAGGAACGTTAACATTGCTGTTCTCAGGTATATGAACGTTACTGTACCCAGGTACATACGTAAGCGTTTATGTATCCAGGCATGTGAACGTTATTGTACGTAGGTATATGAACGTTACTGTACCTAAGTATTTGAACGTTACTGTACCCAGGAATGCTAACATTGCTGTACCCATAAGTGACACAATAATAGCAGTGTTTGACAAACCTCCAGGCTTCCCGGCTGGTTGTCTGTCATGTATTCCTTGAGGAACATGAATATTGCTCGGTAAAGGCTCACATAATGGATGCAGTCTCATGTGTTTGTACCAGTTGTAGCACAGGCACACCTTCCCTACAATTACCGGTTAGTGTAATCTGCCTTGATTATACGCATTTCTAAGCCACTTGGGTACGACGCTATGACCTTGGGTTTGATTACGTGACCTTTGACCCGACCCTTAAAAGGTCAGATCAAAAGAACACAGGCCGTTGTACCCAGGGGTCGTAACGTTGAAGTGAAAGGGTTGAAAAATCATTCTCAGAATAGAATTGGTTCAGAGTAAACTGGAACATTGGCAGTTCCGTTCTACTCAAATTTTAAAACTTTTAACGTTAAAAAATTTAGTCAGATGTCCAGTGACAATCATAATACAATCTGGCTTGCGTTTCGAATCCCAGTTACTCTTCTTTCCTTCATAAACTGAGGAGGTTTTAAGTGTATATGTCGGCTTTTATTTCTTATGGGCAGGAGTTTGACGGTCGTGTTTGAAGGTCTAGGCTGTCAAGCTGTTCTTTATGGGTGATTTGCAAGTGTGTGTATGTGTGTGGTTACTATTTGTGTTTTACGCGGAGAGAGTCTTACACTCGTGTTGCCCCGTCATGTGTGTGTACGTGTGTGTTTAAGTGATTATTATCGTACTTTACGGGCAGGAGTTTCACGCTATCATACAGCTAATTAGGTTTATGTATGATGTTTGCATACATATATTTGTGTGTGTGTACATAAATGAAATAAATAAAGAAGGGTTTATTGAATTCAAGCAGCCATTTGGCTGAAAATACACGGTTGAGGAATTACATGATTTTTTGGGGGGGTCGTAATAGAAACTTGTAAATTAATTACAAAAGAACTCAAGATCAAGGTAGGGCTTGAACAAGCACATGGGTGAGTCTGTCTATATAGTACACGTAGTTTTACAGAACAAATATGGTTTATACGTTATACATTTAGTGATGAATCGTTGAACATTACGTGATGTAAAGTTACATATTAGTTAATTTGCAGTAATTCTTTATTGACATAAATTATGTATTTAATGGTGAACACTAAGTGATGAATATTTTCACGTTGGTTGCTGTACAGTAATATAGCAGTTGACATACACATAACTGTGGGAAAACGAAGCTATTTGCTTGTTTAACTGTGCACATGTTCATGGATTGTTATGACATTCACAGCAGTAGGTATAGGACAATCCTTGTGTCTGTACGAGCACTGGATGGTAAAAGGAGATTGTGGTGACGGACGTCGGTCAGGCGATCGCCCTCTGACCCTCAAGGAAATTTATGGAGTGGCTGTGGTCAGCTGGGTGGGTCGCAACTCCAACGGTCAGGGGCCGTGGCCCGTTGTTTACACAGAGGTTACCCCATCTCCAACAGAGGCCTCAATAGTGGTATATCTCTTTCACAATGAAATTCAAAGGAGGCAGAAGCTCTTGTGTGAAGGTAGTAGGTCCAGTCAAGCGTAGTCCTAATATCAAGCTGGAGAGAGAGAGAGAGAGAGAGAGAGAGAGAGAGAGAGAGAGAGAGAGAGAGAGAGAGAGAGAATTTGCAGAGGGGGTGGGGTACGTAATGAACGGGAGGGATGGATAATTATGACAAGTCTGGAGGAGATTAGGTGATTACCAGCATAATGATTACCGGTAAACGTATAGTGCAGTTCTGTCATTACACCTCATTACCATTAGCTGGGTGTGTTCCAGCCGCTCGACTGCAGACTATCTTCTTCACCTCCACACCGGGGACGGGCACACACAAGTGTTATCCTCAGCCGGCGTCGTCTTAATAACCCAGCGGTCACTGACGGCCGCAGCGACGTGTTAGCCTTCCCTGGTGTTGTCAGACACGGGCTCAGCGACATGTCACCCTCGGCTGGTGTTGTCTTAATAACCCAGTGGTCAGTGACGGGTGCACAGCTATGTTGTCCCTATAGAGAGAGAGCCTTTCCGTGGCGACAGCATTACTCCACCAGTAACCTACGGATGAGCATTTAGTTGGCCTTTGTCGTCTCGATAATAAGAATTGGGAAAACACGAATTCATATTCTTTTACGATCTGACATATACAAATTATTACGTTATTTTACTGAGAACTTTCCGTTAATAATTTTAGGTTAAACGATAGTAATGTCTGAACAAGTGTATACATAATGGAGGAAAATGGAAGGTGGCCAATGTTTACTCTGACGATTTTATTGTGGCAGGAAATAAACATAAAGAAGTCCCTGATGGGTGGGTCTTTTTCCCTTCATCTCTCTCTCTCTCTCTCTCTCTCTCTCTCTCTCTCTCTCTCTCTCTCTCTCTCTCTCTCTCTCTCTCAAGTTTACAGACACCTGACGGTCAGAGGAGGTGATAGGAACTACTCACTTAGGCTGTTGTCCTGGGTGAGTTAATTAAGCGGTTCTGGCTAAATTTAGTATGTTATAATTAACTGATATTCCAGTAATATTGGACGAGTTCAAATAGCACCGGCTTGTTTCCTCTTTACATGGAGCAGCTGTGGCACTTCATCCCTTTCTGTTTTCAACCTGTCAACTTTTCCAAGTTTGTGGAGTCGCTCTGCCGAGTATCACAGGGCTTCTATTAAATTCTACGTGAGGTGCCTTATGTTTAAGCCCTCGCATGGGTTCGAACCCCAATCTGTTCGGTGGACACATGACAGATTCATGGCTCCCCCAGCCTTCCACCGCCGACTGGGATATTTTTCTTGTTTTCTGCAGTGTTATTGGATTGCAGTCAGAGGTAATGTAAGATTCTGTACGATCCAGAACGAGTTCCAGTGGCATTTTGATGCCTTATTATTATTTAACTCCTTGATTACAGCGATACGACTAGTACATATGGTGGCCTGGCCTTTTTACTTCTTCTATAAAGGTCAGGTCCAAGGCCAGGCCATCGTAACCAAGGGTCATACCATCGTTTTCTGAGGTCGTGTTCTGTAGCCGGTTAACCTGTGTTATGCACGTCGTACCCAACGCCTCAGAGTAACCATATAATCACAGACACAGACCCGATCTGTGCCAGTAATTGCATGCCAGAGAACGGGCCGGGCTTGACCTACCGAATCCTCACACACACATATCAACACACAAGCGGAGTTACAAGCCGCCATCATCGTCCGTCTGTCTGAAATTGGTTCATTTCATGTAGTAACTTAATGAATATCAGTAATTCATCTTATTCGTTTTCATATAAGACATTACATCCATAGAACCTCTGACTCATTCAAATAATGGCTTGGTTTTTCATATTTAGCGTGATAATGATCCCCTTAAATATGCACACATTACTCTTCCACTCTTTACGCAAAACGTGATTATAATTAGTAATCACTCAGGTTAAACATTTAGATATTCATTGACAGTAAGATTATATATATGCATGAGAGTATTTGAAATGTGCATGAGCTGGTTCATTAATAAGCACATGTGAAACGTGAGGCTTCTCAGGCAAACGTTACATGCGAATCGATATGTAAGTTGTGTTTACCAGCTGTAAAAACTAATAGTCATAATCCCACAAACCTTACCCAGCGTTAGTCATTACAGTGTATAAATATTGACAAAGACAAGTGAACTAGGACCCCAGCGCCTGCCGGTCTCTCTGGTCCATTGTAGAATTTGAGGTAAATGATTTTATATACTTTTTTTCGTGTTATTCACTTCTGTGATAACAGCAAGAGGAAATAATGATGATGATGATGATTATAGTGATAATAATAATAATAATAATAATAATAATAATAATAATAATAGTAGTGATAGATTTTTTTCACACTTATTCGCTGTTTCTCATGGATCGAGGTAACGCCAGGAACAGGCGGAGAACGGCCCTATTTCCTCACATATACTGAAACTAGATCCGCCTATCCACAGCAACGCTCAACAGATCTTTCCATGGTTTCCCTGACCATCTCATGTGTCCTGGTTCAACCTTCTGACAGCACATCGCCCTCTGTGTGCCACATCGTACGAATTTGCCATATCCCATGCACGCCTCACGTCCTGCATATTTTACTCCATCCTTCTTTCCCGTCCTGAGTCTCCCCCTTCTCCTTATTCCCTCCTCTTTTGACCAGTACGCCCTCTTAGTCAGCTTCTAACTCGTCCTCTCCTTATGTTAGGACCATTTCAGCACACCCACGTCAGCTCTCTCAAACATACTCTTCTTATTAACACTCTTGCCCAACCATTCCTTGCTTGATCAGCCTTCCTCATGTCACATATTGTCCTCACGCATTTCATATCCAACACAGTCACCCTCTTATGAACTCTTTTTATCCTGGTGCCCGCGAATCGTCTCCTTGCAAAACTGTCGAGAATGCTATAACATTGAACACACCCATCTTTGCCATCACTGACAGCGACCTATCTATCCACACATTTCACACTGCACCCAGGATTTAATCCCCACACCAGCCATATGGCTGACCTCAGCTCTCATGGTTCCATCCACTGCCATGTTCTCACTTCCTCCATGTTTTTTCCAATCAAACTCACATTCCAACCAACCTGTTTCTCTGCTCTGACAAACTTAATAACCTACTTTTATTCACATGTGCTTTCAGCTTTCTCCTCTCAGACACTTTCCCGAACTCAGACACCAGCTTCTATAATTTCTCACTTGCATCTGCCACCAGAGCCGTGTCATCAGCAAACAGCAATTGACTCACCTCTCAGACGTTCCACCACCCCACCCCACCCCAACAGACCGGAAACCCGCCACTTTATCTGAGACCCTCTCATTTACCTCCCTCACCACCCCATCCATAAACAGATTAAAGAACTTTGGTGATATTCGTCTAACAAAAAACTTCGCTGCATCTGGTACCTTTCCTCCCACACCATGCACTTTATATATGTAGCACCTTTCAAAAAGTATCTCAATCAACCCTATGATGCGCTTTCTTCAGATCTGGAAATGCCATATGCTAATACTTCTCTTTCTCATAAGTATTTTTCACACTTATTTCTCAAAGCAAACACCTAATCCACACATCCTCTACGAGTCCTGAAACAACATTGTTCCTCCCCAGTCTGATGATCTGTGCGTGCTACTATCCTCTCAATCAACACTCTCCCATAAAATTTGTTACTAGGTATACTTAGCAAACTTTTACCTCTTTAGTTTGAACATTCACCTTTTTCTTCCATGCCTTTACGCAGTGGCACTATTCGGACATTACGCCAGTCCTCAGTCACTTAACATTGAGCCATACATACAATAATCATCCTAACCAACAAATAAACATCACTGTCGCTACCTTTTTTGTGAAACTGCCATCCCATCCGCTCCAGCAGTTTTGCCACACCTCATCATCTGCAAGGTTCTTACCACCTCTTCTCCTTTCTCCATACCACTTGCTATGTCTCTTTAATTTGCACACCCCCAAGTCCCAAACATCCCATATCTTATGCCCTTTCATCTAACAAATTGGAGAGTGTTTCAAAATACTCACTTTACCTCCTCTTCACTTTTTCTTTGCCTGTTACCAATTTCCTATCTGCTCCTTTAACTGATGCTGCCAATTCTTCTCTTGTTTTCCTCACACTATTCACACCCTTCTATAGCATTTACTTTTTCTCCCTAGAGTTTGCCGATTCAGCCCCTGTACCTTCTTTTTGACCTCCTACCGCATCTTCTTGTGCTCTTGTAAATCTCCCAATCACTCACACTCCTTCCCGTTGGGAAACACCCATACACCTCTATTTTCTCTTTTATTAACAACTTAACTACCTCATATCACTTCTTATTATCCTTTCTCCTGTCCTTTCTCACAAGCCATGATCCCACCTTTCGCATGTCGCACACTTTCGCATCTGTAAATACTGCTTCCCTAAACACCGCCCATTTCTTGCCCACTCGCTAGTCTCGTTTACTCTTACCCTTTGCCATTCTTCATCCTCATATCCAGCTCACTCACTCTGACCGCTCTCTTCCCATTCATATCATTTCCTCTTCCTAAAGCCTCAGCAAAAATTCATCCATTAAGAAATGATCACACACCGCACCAGCTGCCACTCTCATCACATTCGCTTTCAAAAGGCTCTCTTTGGCATGTCTATCAATTGGAGCATAAACCATTAATGCCCATTTACCATTAACTGCACACACCCACCTACACTTATCTATGTTCCTCTAATAATAACAGTACTAATAATGATAATACTGCTATTAATAGTAATAACAGTATTGATGGTAATGTTATTTATGATAAGTATAATGACAGTCATGATACTAATAGTAATATTTATCATTGACTATAATTATCATCATTGTTATTATCATTATTATCATTAGTAATAAAGATAATGATAATGATGATAATAATAATGATAATAGTATAATTATTATTATTATTATTATTATTATTATTATTATCATCATCATCAGCAGTAGTATAAGTAGTAGCTACAGGAGAAGGGTGTCTTAGTAGCAGTAGTAGTAGTAATAGGGGTAAAATACGATATTTTTGTTTTTTTTTTGTTTACATCTACCTCTCTCTATGCCCTATAGTTATCGTAAAAGGCCATTTTGTCTTATCCTCGTATGTACATTTGTACGTGCATCCCAGCGTTAATGATGAAGTTTATTCCTAATTACAGTTTGCCGCACACCTCCACATCTTCACACTGAATGCACTGCCATGGCTAAATGTGGCTGTGACAACCTGTGTAGTCCCGATGGTGCAACCAGTCTGACGTTAAGAGAGTGTACAGCAAATAGTGATCGTACGACAATTTCATCATAATCGTAGG
>JAYMFT010034457.1:0-15860 GCA_038088735.1 Panulirus argus
CCTAATGTAGTCATATTTCTCACATGCTCCCATATTGTATATGTTTATTCCCCACTGGTTTCTCACATGCTTAAATATTGCACCGAGGTTTATCCAATACTGGTTTTTCACACATTCCCCTGTTGAATTGAGGGTTATTCCCCATTGGTTTCTCACACAATCCCATATTGTATATAGGTTAATCCCCCACTGGTTTCTAACACGCTCCGGTATTATATTGAGGTTTAGTTCTCACTGGTTTCTCACACGCTCCCATATTGTATGAAGATTTATCCCAAACTGTTTTCACACACGCTCCCATATTGTATTGAGGTTTATTCTCCATTGCTTTCTCACACGCTCCCATGTTGCATTAACGTTTTTCCCACACTGATTTCTAACTCGCTCCCATATTGTATTGAGGTTTATCCCCCATTGGTTTCTCACACGCTCCCAATTTGTATGGGGTGTATCCCCAACTGGTTTCTCACACGTTCTCATATTGTATTGAGGTTTATTCCCCACTGTTTTCACAAACCTTCCTCTATTGTATTGAGGTTTATCCCCCACTGGTTTCCCACAAGCTCCCATATAATGCTAAGGTTTATTCCCCATCGCTTTTTCATACGCTCCCATATTGTACTCAGACTTATTTTGCACTGATTTATCACACTCCTTTTTATTGTATTGAGGTTTATTCCCCAATGGATTCTCACACGCTCCTATATTGTATTGAGGTTTATCTCCAATTGGTTTCTCATACGCTCCCACATTTACAGAGGTTTTCTCCCACTGGTTTTTCACATGCTCCCATATTGTATTGAGGTTTATTTCCTACTGCCTTCTCACACGCTCCCATATTGTAATGAGGTTTATTCCCCACTGGTTTCTCACAGGCTCCTATATTGTATTGAGGTTTATTTCCCATTGGTTTCTCACACGCTCCCATATTCAATGAAGTTTATCCCCCACTGGTTTCTAACACGCTCCCATATTGTATTGATGTTTATTCTCCACTGGTTTCTAACACGATTCCATACTATATTGAGGTTTATTCCCCATTGCTTTTACAAACGCTACCATATTGTATTGAGGTTTATCCCCCAGTGGTTTCTTACAAGCTCCCATATTGTTGTTGAGATTTATTCCCCACTGCTTTGTCAGACGCTCTCATATTGTATTGAGGCTTACTCCCCACTGGTTTTCACACTCTCCCATATTGTATTGAGGGTTATTCTCCAATGGTTTCTCACACACTCCCATATTGTATTGAGGTTTATCCCCA
This sequence comes from Panulirus argus, assembly GCA_038088735.1. Lineage (NCBI taxonomy): Eukaryota > Metazoa > Arthropoda > Malacostraca > Decapoda > Palinuridae > Panulirus > Panulirus argus. Next base: position 1,265 of record JAYMFT010034457.1, read on the forward strand.
ACTGGCTTCTCACACGCTCATATATTGTATTGAGGTTTATCCCCGACTGGTTTCTCACATGCTTTCATATTGTATTGAGGTTTATCCCCCACTGCTTTCTCACACGCTCCCATTTTGGATTTAGGTTTATTTCCCACTGTTTTCTCACACCCTCACATATTGTATTGAAGTTTATCAGACAATGGTTTCTCAAACGCTCTCATATTGTATTGAGGTTTATTCCCCGCTGCTTTTTGACACGTTCCCATATTGTTTTGAGATTTATCCCCGACTGGTTTCTCACACGCTCCCATATTGTATTGATGTTTATCCCAAAGTGGTTTCTGACACGCTCCTATATTGAACTGAGTTTTTTTCTGCACTGATTTCTCACATGCTTCCATATTGTATTGAGGTTTATTACCCATTCGTTTCTCAAACATTTCCATATTGTTTTGAGGTTTATCCCCAACTGGTTTCTCACACGCTCCCGTATTGTATGATGTTTATCCCCAACTGCTTTTTGAGACGCTCCCATATTGTATTGAGGTTTATCCCCGACTGGGTTCTCACACGCTCCCATATTGTATTGAGTTTATCCCCCACTGGTCTCTCACACGCTCCCATACTCTATGGAAGTTTATCCCCCACTGGCTTCTCTTACGCTCCCATATTGTATTGAAGTTTATCCCCTACTGGTTTCTCATGCTTCCATATTGTATTGAGGTTTATCCCCCACTGTTTTTTTATACGCTCCCATATTGTAATGAGGTTTATTCCCCACCGCTTTGTCATATGCTCCCATATTGTATTGAGGTTTATCTACGACTGGTTTCTCACACGCTCCAATATTGTATTGAGGTTTATCCCTGACTGGTTTCCTCACACGATCCCATATTACTTTGAGGTTTATTCCTTACTGGTTTCTCAAACGGTCCCATATTGTATTGAGGTTCATTCCCCATTGGTTTCTCAGACGCTCCCATATTGTACTGAAGTTTATCCCCATCTGGTATCTCACACGCTTCTATAATGTGTATAGGTTTAATCCCCACTGGTCTCTCACACGCTCCCATCTTGTATTAAGGTTTATCCCACATTGGTTTCTCACACGCTTCCATATTGTATTGAGGTTTATACCCCACTGGTTTTTCACACGCTACCATATTGTACTGAGATTTATCCCTCACTGCTTTCTCTTACGCTCCTATAATGTATTATGGTTTATCCTCTATTGGTTTCTCACACGCTTCCATATTGTATTGAGGTTGATCCCCGACTGTTTTCTCATATGCTCCCATATTTTATTGAGGCTTATTCTCATATGGTTTTTCACCTGCTCCCATATTTTATTAAGGTTTATCACCCACTTGTATCTCAAACGCTCCCATATTGTACTGAGGTTTATTCCCCAATGCTTTCTCAAACGAACCCATATGTTATTAAGGTTTATCCCTCACAGGTTTTTCATACGCTCTCATATTGTAATGGGGTTTATTCCCAACTGTGTTCTTATACACTCACATATTGTATTCAGGTATATCACCCACTTTTTTCTCATACACTAACAAATTTTAGTGGGGATTATCTCCAACTGATTTCTCACACGCTCCCATATTGTTTTGAGGTTTATCACAGAGTGGTTTCTCACACGCTCCCATGTTGTACTTCTTTCTTACACGCTCGCATATAGTATTGAAGTTTATCCCCAAATGATTTTACACATGCTCCCATATTGTATTGAGGTTTATCCCCCACTGATTTCTCACAAGCTCCCATATTGTATTGAGGTTTATCACCCACTGGTTTCTCACACGCTCCAATATTATACTGAGGTTTCATCGGCAATTCTTTTTCACACGATCCCATATTGTATAGATGTTTATTTCCCACGGCTTTCTAACACTCTCCCATTTTATATTAAGGTTTATCCCCACTTGGTTTCTCACACGCTCCCTTAATGTATTGAGTATTATCCCCCACTGGTTTCTCAGATCCTCCCATATTGAATTGAGGTTTATTACCCATTGGTTTCTCGCACGCACCCGTATTGTATTGAGGTTTATCCCCGATTGGTTTTACACATTCTCCCATATTGTATTGAGGTTTAACTCCCTTCTGGTTTCTCACAGGCTCCCCTATTGTATTGAGGTTTATCACCCACTGGTTTCTAACACGCTCCCTTATTGTACTGAGGTTTCATCGGCACTTCTTCCTCACACGATCCCATATTGTATTGATGTTTATTCCACACGGCTTTCTAACACGCTCCCATATTGTATTGGGGTTTATCCCCACTTGGTTTCTCACACGCTTCCATATTGTATTGAGTTTTATCCCCCACTGGTTTCTCAGATCCTCCCATATTGTATTGAGGTTTTTTACCCATGGTTTCTCGAACGCTCCCATATTGTATTGAGGATTATCCGTAGCTGGTTTCTCAGACTCTTCCATGTTGTATTGATGTTTATTCCTTGCTGCTTTCTCAAAGGCTTCCATATTATATTGAGGGTTATCCCCAACTGGTTTCTCACACGCTCCCATATTGTATTGAAGTTTATTTCACACTGGTTTCTCACACTCTTCCATATTCTATTGAGGTTTTTCCCCCACTGGTTTCTCAATCGCTCCCATACTGTATTAAGGTTCATCCCCCACTGGTTTCTCACACGCTCCCATATTGATTTGAGTTTTATTCCCCACTGCTTTCTCACACAGTCCCATATTCTATTGAGGTTTATTCCCCACTGGTTTCTCACACGCTCCCATATTGTATTGAGGTTTATTCCCCAGTGATTTCTCACACGCTCCCATATAGTATTGAGGTTTTTCCCTAACTGGTTTGTCACACGCTTCCATATTGTATTGAGGTTTATTCCTCACTGCTTTTTCACAAGCTCCCATATTGTATAGAGGTTTATCCCCAACTGATTTCTGAAACGCTCCCATATTGTATTGAGGTTTATTTTCCACTGCTTTTTCACACGGTTCCATATTGAATTGAGTTTTGTTCCTTACTGCTCTATCATATGCTCCCTTATTGTACTGAGGTTTATTCCCTATTGGTTTCTCACACGTTCTCATATTGTATTGAGCTTTATCCCCTACTGGATTTTCAGAAGCTCACATATTGTATTGAGGTTTATTTCCTACGGCTTTCTAACACGCTCCCATATTGTATTGAGGTTTATCCACAATTGGTTTCTCACTCGCTCCCATTTTTTTTTTTTTGAGTTTTATTCCCCACTGGTTTCTAATACGCTTCCATATTGTATTGAGGTTTATTCCCAACTGCTTTCTCACACGCTTCCATACTGTTTTGAAGTTTATCCCCCACTCTTTCCTTACACGTTCCCATATTATGTTAAGATTGATTCCCCACTGTTTTTTCACACGCTCCCGTGTTTTCTTGAGGTTTATTCCCCACTGGTTTCTCACACACTCCCATATTGTATTGAAGGTTATTCCCCATTGGTTTCTGACGCGCTCCAATATTGTATTGAGGTTTATCCCTCTCTGGTTTCTCAAAGCTTCCCATATTGTATTAAGGTTTATTCCCCACTGCTTTCTCACACGCTTCCATATTGTATTGAGGTTTCTTCCCCACTTTTTCTCAAACACTTCCATTTTGTATTGAGGTTTATTTCCCACTGGTTTCTCAAACGCTCCCATTTTTTTATTGAGGTTTATCAAACACTATTTTCTCACACGTTCCCATATTGTATTGAGGTTTATCCCCAGATGCTTTCTCACACGCCCCCATATTGTATTAAGGTTTATCCTCAACTCGTTTCTCACATGCTCCCATATTGTATTGAGGTTTAATCCCCAATCCTTTCTCATACGCTCCCATATTGTATTCAGACTAACCTTTACTGGTTTTTCACACTCACCCATATTCTATTGAGCTTTATTTCCCACTTTTTTCTCACACGCTCCCATATTTTATTGAGTTTTATCCCCAACTGTTTTATCACACGCTCCCATATTCTATTGAGGTTTATCCCCAACTGCTTTCTCATACGGTCCCATATTGTAATTAGGTTTATTCAAAACTGCATTTTCACACGCTTCCATATTACATTGAGATTTATTCCCCTCTGGGTTCTCAAACGCTCCCATATTCTATTGAGGTTCATTCCCCATTAGTTTCACACACGCTTCCATATTGTATTGAAGCTTATTCCCATCTGGTTTCTCAGACGCTCCCACATTGTATTGAGGTTTATCCCCCAATTATGTTTATTCCCCACTGGTTTCTCACACGCTTAAATATTGTACTGAAGATTATCCTCCACTGGTTTGTCACACACTCCCATGCTAAATTGAGGGTTATTCCCCATTGGTTTCTCACACGCTCCCATATTGTACTGAAGTTTATTCCCCACTGGTTTCTCACACGCTCCTGTATTATATTGAAGTTTATTTCCCACTGGTTTCTCAAAGGCTCCCATATTGTATGAAGGTTTATCCCCAACTGGTTTCACACATGCTCCTATATTGTATTGAGGTCTATCCCCCACTGGATTCTCACACGCTCCCATATTGTACTGAGGTTTATTCTCCATTGCTTTCTCACACGCTCCCTTATTGTATTAACCTTTTTCCCCACTGGTTTCTAACACGCTCCCATATTGTATTGAGGTTTATCCCCCACTGGTTTCTCACACGCTCTCAATTTGTATTGGGGCGTAACCCCAAGTGGTTTCTCATACGCTCTCATATTATATTGAAGTTTATTCCCCACTGCTTTCACAAACGTTCCTATATTGTATTGAGGTTTATCCCCCACTGGTTTCCCACAAGCTCCCATATAATGCTAAGGTTTATTCCCCACTGCTTTTTCATACGCTCCCATATTGTAATCAGGCTTATTCCGCACTGGTTTGTCACACTATTATAATGTACTGAGGTTTATTCCCCAATGGATTTTCACACGCTCATATATTGTATTGAGGTTTATCCCCAATTGGTTTCTCATGCGCTCCCATATTGTACAGAGGTTTTCCCCCAGTGGTTTGTCGCAAGCTCCCATATTGTACTGAGGTTTATTTCCCACTGGCTTCTCACACGCTCCCATATTGTAATGAGGTTATATCCCACTGGTTTCTAACATGCTCACATATTTTACTGAGGTTTATCCCCCACTTTTTTAACACGCTCCCATATTATATTGAAGTTTAATCCCCACTGCTTTCACAAACGGTCCTATACTGTATTGAAGCTTATCCCCCACTGGTTTCTCACAAGCTCCCATATTATATTGAGGTTTAATCCTCACTGTTTTTCACACGCTCCCATATTGTATTGAGGCTTTTTCCCCACTGGTTTGTCAAACGTTTCCTTATTGTATTGAGGTTTATTCCCCACTGGATTATCACACGCTCCTATATTGTATTGAGGTTTATTCCCAATTGGTTTCTCATACGCTCCCATATTGTACAGAGGTTTTCCCCGATTGATTTCCCACACGATCCTATATTTTATTGAGGTTTATATCCCATTGGTTTCTCACACGCTCCCATATTCAATGAAGTTGATCCCCCACTGGTTTCTCACACGCTCCCATATTGTGTTGATGTTTATTCCTCACTGGTTTCTAACAGGCTCCCATACTGTAATGAGGTTTATTCCCATTTGCTTTCCAAAACGCTACCATACTGTATTGAGGTTTATCCCCCAGTGGTTTCTTACAAGCTCCCATATTGTTGCTGAGGTTTATTCCCACTGCTTTGTCAGACGCTCTCATATTGTATTGAGGCTTACTCCCCACTGGTTTCTCACACTCTCCCATATTGTATTGAGGTTTATTTCCCAATGGTTTCTCACACACTCCCATATTCTATTGAGGTTTATCCCAACTGGTTTCTCACACGCTCAAATACTGTATTGATGTTTATTCCCGACTGGTTTCTCACAAGCTCTCACATTGTATTGAGGTTTATCCCCCATTGCTTTCTCACACGCTCCTATATTGTATTGAATCTTATTTCTCATTGTTTTCTCACACCTTCCCATATTGTACTGACGTTTATCACACAATGGTTTCTCAAGCGCTCTCATATTGTATTAAGGTCTATTCCCCACTGCTTTTTGACACGTTCCCATATTGTTTTGAGATTTATCCCCGACTGGTTTCTCACACGCTCCCATATTGTATTGATGTTTAAACCCTAGTGGTTTCTGACACGTTCCCATATTGAATTGAGTTTTTTCTTCACTGATTTCTCACACGCTCCCATACTGAATTAAGTTTTTTTCTGCACTGATTTCTCACATGCTCCCATAGTGTATTGAGGTTCATTACCCATTCCCTTCTCACACGTTCCCATATTGTATTGAGGTTTATTCCCAACTGGCTTCTCACACGCTCCCGTACTGTATGAGGTTTATCCCCAACTGCTTTTTCACACGCTCCCATATTGTATTGAGGTTTATCCCCGACTGTTTTTTCACAAGCTCCCATATTGTTTTGAGGTTTATCCCCACTGGTTTTTCATATGCTCTCATATTGTACTGAAGTTTATTCCCCACCGCTTTTTCACATGCTCCCATATTGTACTGAGGTTTATCTACGACTGGTTTCTCACAAGCTCCAATATTGTATTGTGGTTTATCTCCCACTGGTTTCCTCACACGCTCCCATATTACATTGAGGTTTATTCGATTCTGGTTTCTCAAACGGTCCTATATTGTATTGAGGTTCATTTATCGTTGGTTTCTCAGACGCTCCCATATTGTATTGAAGCTTATCCCCACCTGGTTTCTCACGCGCTCCCATATTGTATTGAGGTTTATCCCCTAATAGTTTCTCACACGCTTCCATAATGTGTATAGGTTTATTCCCCCACTGGTCTCTCACACATCCCATATTGTATTCAGGTTTATCCCCCATTGGTTTCTCACACTCTTCCATATTGTACTGAAGTTTACACGCTACTGGTTTCTCACACGCTCCCATATTGTACTGAGGTTTTTTCCCGACTGGTTTGTCACACGCTCCCATATTGTATTGAGGTTTATTCCCCACTGTATTCTCACACGATCCCATATTGTTTTGAGATTTATCCAAAACTGGTTTCTCACACGCTCCCATAATGTATTGAGGTTTTCCTCCACTGTTTTCTCACTTGCTCCCATATTATATTGAGCCTTATCCCCAACGGGTTTTTCAACTGCTCCCATATCGTATTAAGGTTTATCACCCACTGGTATCTCACACTCTCCCATATTGTATTGAGGTGTATTCCCAAATGCTTTCTCAAAGGAACCCATATTTTATTAAAGTTTATTCCCCACTGGTTTCTCACGCGATCTCATATTGTATTGGGTTTTATTCCGAACTGTTTTCTTATACGCTCACATATTGTATCGAGGTTTATCCCCCACTGGTATCTCACACGCTAACAAATTTTAGTGGGGATTATCTCCAACTGATTTCTCACACGCTCCCATATTGTATTGAGGTTTATCACACAGTGGTTCTCATACAATCCCATGTTGTACTGAGGTTTAATCGGCACTTCTTTCTTACACGCTCGCATATTGTATTGAAGTTTATCCTCAAATGGTTTTACACATGCTCCCATATTGTATTGAGGTTTATCCCCCACTGGTTTCTCACAAGATCTCATTGTTTTGAGGTTTATCACCCACTGGTTTCTCACACGCTCCCATATCGTATTGAAGTTTAATCGGCACTTCTTTCTCACACGATCCCATATTGTATTGATGCTTATTCCCCACGGCTTTCTAACACGCTCCCATATTGTACTGAGGTTTATCCCCACTTAGTTTCTCACACGGTCCCATATTGTATTGAGTTTTATCCCTCACTGTTTCGTCAGATCCTCCAATATTGTACTGAGGTTTATTGCTAATTGGTTTCTCACACGCTCCCATATTTTATTGAGGTTTATCCCCCACTAGATCCTCACACTCTTCCATGTTGTATTGAGGTTTATTCCCTGCTGCTTTCTCAAAGGCTCCCATATTGTATTGAGGGTTATCCCCAACTGGTTTCTCACACGCTGCCATATTGTATTGAAGTTTATTTCACACTGGTTTCTCACACTCTTCCATATTCTATTCAGGTTTTTCCCCCACTGGTTTCTCAGTCGTTCCCATACTGTGTTAAGATTTATCCCCCACTGCTTTCTCACACGCTCCCATATTGAATTGAGGTTAATTCTCCACTGCTTTCTCACACAGTCCCAAATTGTACTGAGGTTTATCCCCCTCTGGTTTCTCACACGCTCCCATAATGTATTGAGGTTTATTCCCCAGTGATTTCTCACACGCTCCCATATAGTATTGAGGTTTATCCCTCACTGGATTCTCACACTCTTCCATTTGTAATTGAGGTTTATATCCCACTGCTTTTTCAGAAGCTCCCATATTGTATAGAGGTTTGTCCTCAACTGGTTTCTCAAACGGTCCCACATTGTATTGAGGTTTATTCCCCACTGCTTTCTCACACCCTCCCATATTGAATTGGGTTTTGTTCCTTACTGCTTTATTACACGCTCCCTTATTGTATTGAGGTTTATTCCTTATTGGTTTCTCACACGTTCCCATATTGTATTCAGCTTTATCCCCCACTGAATTCTCACACGCTCCCATATTGTATTAAGGTTTATTTCCCACGGCTTTCTAACACGCTCACATATTATATTGAGGTTTATCCCCATCTGATTTCTCACACGCTCCCATATTTTTATTATTGAGGTTTATTCCTTACTGGTTTCTCAGACGCTTCCATATTGAATTGAGGTTTATTCCTCACTGCTTTCTCACACTCCCATACTGTTATGAAGTTTATCCCCGACTCGTTTCTCATACGCTCCCATATTGTCTTTAGATTGATTCCCCACTGGTTTCTCACACGCTCCCATATTGTATGAAGGTTTATCCCCAACTGGGTTCACACAAGCTCCCATATTGTATTGAGTTTTATCCTCTACTGGATTCTTTACACGCTCCCATATGGTATTGAGGTTTATTCTCCATTGCTTTTTCACACGCTCCCATATTGTTTTAACGTTTTTCCCCCACTGTTTTCTAACACGCTCCGATATTGTGTTGAGGTTTATCCCCCACTGGTTTCTCACACGCTCCCAATTTGTATTGGGGTGCATCCCCAACTGGTCTCTCACACGCTCCCATATTGTATTGAGGTTTATTCCACACTGCTTTCACATACGTTCCTATATTGTATTGAGGTTTATCCCCCACTGGTTTCTCACAAGATTCCATTTTATGTAAAGGTTTATTCCCCACTGCTTTCTCACACGCTCCCATATTGTATTCAGGCTTATTCTGCACTGGTTTGTCACACGCTTCTATAATTTATTGAGGTTTATTCCCCAGTGGATTCTCACACTCTCCTATATTGTATTGAGGTTTATTCCCAATTGGTTTCTCATACGCTCCCATATTGCACAGAGGTTTTCCCCCACTGGACTCTCGCGCGCTCATATATTCAATTGAGGTTTATTTCCTCCTGGTTTCTCATACGCTTCCATATTGTAATTTAGTTTATCCCGCATTTGTTTCTCACACTCTCCCATATTGTATTGAGGTTTATCCCCCACTGATTTTTAACACGCTCCCATATTGTATTGAGGTTTAATCCCCACTGCTTTCACAAACGTTCCTATATTGTATTGAGGTTTATCCCCCACTGGTTTCTCACAAGCTTCCATATTATGTTGAGGTTTACTCCCCACTGCTTTTTCACACGCTCCCATATTGTATTGAGGCTTATTCCCCACTGGCTTTTGACACGTTTTCATATTATATTGACTTTTTTCCCTAATGGATTTTCACAGGCTCCTATTTTGTAATGACGTTTATCCCCAATTGGTTTCTCACACGCTCCCATATTGTACAGAGGTTTTCCCCAACTGATTTCTCACACGCTACTATATGGTACTGAGGATTATTTCCCACTGGTTTCTCACACCCTCCCATATTCAATGAAGTTTATCCCCCACTGGTTTCTCACACGCTTCTATATTGTATCGATGTTTATCCCCCAATGTTTTCTAACACGCTTCCATACTGTATTGAGGTTTATTCCCCACTGCTTTCACAAACGCTCCCATATTGTATTGAGGTATATCCCCCACTAGTTTGTTATAAGCTCCCATATCGTTGTTGAGGTTTATTCCCCACTGCTTTGTCAGACGTTCCCATATTGTATTGAGGCTTACTCCACACTGGTTTCTCACACTCTCCCATATTGTACTGAGGTTTATTCTCTAATGGATTCTCACACATTCCCATATTGTATTGAGGTTAATCCCCCACTGCTTTCTCACACGCTCCCATATTGTATTGAGGTTTATCCCCGACTGGTTTCTCACACGCTCCCATATTGTATTGAGGTTTATTCCTCAATGCTTTCTCAAACACCCATATTGTATTAAGTTTGATTTCCCACTGTTTTCTCACACCCTCCCATATCGTATTGACGTTTATCCAACAATGGTTTCTCACACGCTCTCATATTGTAATGAGGTTTATTCCCCATATGCTTTATGACACGTTCCCATATTGTGATGAGATTTATCCCCCAATGGTTTCTCACATGCTCCCCTATTGAATTGAATTTTCTTCTGCAATGATTTCTCACACAGTCCGATATTGTATTGAGGTTTATTACCCATTCGTTTTCTCACACGTTCCCATATTGTATTGAGGTTTATCCCCAAATTCTTTCTCAAACGCTCCCATATTGTATTGAGGTCTATTCCCCACTGCTTTCTCAAACGCACCCATATTGTATTGAGGTTCATTTCCCACTGCTTTCTCAAACGCACCCATATTGTATTGAGGTTTACCCCAACTGGTTTCTCACACTCTCCCATATTGTATTGAGGTTTATCCTCCACTGGTTTCTCATAAGCTCCCATATTGTATTCAGGTTTATTCCCCACTGCATTTTCACACCCTCCCTATTACATTGAGGTTTATTCCTCAAGGGTTTTTCACACGCTCCCATATTTTATTGAGTTTCTTTCCCCATTGGTTTTTCAAGCGCTCCCATATTGTTTTAAAGTTTATCCCTATCTGGTTTGTTGCACGTTCCCATATTGTATTGAGGTTTAGCCCATACTGGTTTCTCAAACGCCCCCATATTATATATTGGTTCAATCCTTACTGGTTTATCACACGCTTCCATATTGTAATGAGGTTTATCCCCCACTGGCTTCTCACACGCTCCCATATTGTATTGAGGTTTATTCCCCACTGCTTAATCACACGTTCCCATCTTGTGTTGAGGTATATCACCGACTCGTTTCTCACACGCTCCCATATTGCACTGAGGTTTATCCCATAATGGTTTCTCACACGCTCACATATTGCATTGAGGTTTATTCCCCACTGGTTTCTCATGTTCCCATATTGTCTTGAGGTTTATTCCCCACTTCTTTATCACACGCTCCCATATTGTACTGAAATTTTTATCCCACTGCTTTCTCAAACATTTATTTCCCACCGCTTTCTCACACACTTCCATATTGTATTGAGGTTTATACCACAAAGGTTTCTCACACGCTCGCTTATTGTATTGAGGTTTATTCCCTACTGCTTTCTGGCACGCTCTGTTATTGTATTGAGGTTTATGAAACAGTGGTTTCTCACATGCTCCCATATTGAATTTAGGTTTATCCCCCACTGATTTCTCAAAAACTCCCAAATTGAATTGAGTTTTGTTCCCCACTGTTTTCTCACACGCTCCCATATTGTATTGAGGTATATTCCCTATTGATTTCTCAAACCTTCACATATTGTATTACTGTTTATCCTCAACTGGTTTTTCACACATTCTCCTATTTTATTGAGGTTTATTCCCCAGTGCTTTCTCACAGGGTCTCATATTGTATTGAAGTTTTTCCCCAACTGGTTTCTGACACGCTTCCATATTATATGAGGTTTATCTCCAACTGCTTTCTCACACGCTTCCATATTGTATTGAGGTTTATCCCCGACTGGTTTCTCACAGGCTCCCATATTGTATTGAGGTTTATCCCACACTGGTTTCTCACACGCTTCCATATTGTATTGAAATTCATCCCCCACTGGTTTCTCATACACTCCAATATTGTACTGAGGTTTATTCCCCACCGCTTTCTGACACCCTCCCATACTGTATTGATTTTTTTTTTCCACTGGTTTCTGACACGCTTCCATATTGTATTGAGGTTTATCCCCCACTGTGGTCTCACACGCTCCCATATTACATAGATGTTTATTCCCCTTTGGTTTCTCACAGGGTACCATATTGTATTGAGGTTCATTCCCCATTGGTTTCTCAGATGTTCCCATATTGTATTAAAGTTTATCTGCATCTGGTTTTTCACACGCTCCCATATTGTACTGAGGTTTATCCCCCATTGGTTTCTCACACGCTCTCATAATATGTATAGGTTTATTCCCCACTGGTCTCTTACAAGCTCCCATATTGTACTGAAGTTTATCCCATATTGGTTTCTCACACGCTTCCATATTGTATTGAACTTTACACCCTACTGGTTTCTCATACGCTCCCATATTGTACTGAGGTTTATTCTCCACTGCTTACTCACACGCTCCCATATTGTGTTGAAGTTTATCCCCGACTGGTTTTTCACACGCTACCATATTGTATTGAGGTTTATCCCCCACTGGTTTCTCGCCTGATCCCATATTGTACTGAGGTTTATCCCTCAGAGCTTTCTCACACGCTCCCATATTGTATTGAGGTTTATTCTCAACTGGTTTCTCACCAGCTCCCATATTGTATTGAGGTTTATCCCCTGCTGGTTTCTCACACGCTTCCATATTGTATTGAGGCCTATCCCCAGCTGGTTTTTCACCTGCTCCCATATTGTATTAAGGTTTATCACCCACTGGTTTTTCACATGCTCCCATATTGTATTGAGGTTTATTCCCCAATGCTTTCTCAAACGAACCAATATTTTATTAAGGTTTATCCCCCACTGGTTTCTCACACGCTCTTATATTGTGTTGGGGATTATTCCCAACTGGTTTCTTATACGCTCCCATATTTTCTTGAGGTTTATCCCACACTCGTTTCTCACAAGCTAACAAATTTTAATGGGGATTATCGCCAACTGATTTCTCATACACTCCCATATAGTATTGAGGTTTATCACACAGTGGTTTCTCACACGCTCCCATGTTGTAGAGAGGTTTAACCGGCACATCTTTCTTACACGCTAGCATATTGTACTGAAGTTTATCCCCAAATGCTTTTACACATGCTTCCATGTTATAATGAGGTTTATCCCCCACTAGTTTCTCACAAGCTCCCATATTGTATTGAGGTTCATCACCCACTGTTTTTTCACATGCTCCCATATTTTACTGAGGTTTAATCGTCACTTCTTTCTCATACGATTCCATATTGTATTAATGTTTATTTCCCACGGTTTCCTAAGACGCTCCCACATTGTATTGAGGTTTATCCCAACTTGGTTTCCCACACGCTCCCATATTGTATTGAGTTTTATCCCCCACTGGTTTCTCAGATCTTCCCATATTGTACTGAGATTTATTACCTATTGGTTTGTCACATGCTCACATATTGTATTGAGCTTTATCCCCCACTAGTTTCTCACACTCCTCCATTTTGTATTGAGGTCTATTCCCTACTGCTTTCTCAAAGGCTCCCATATTGTATTGAGGTTTATCCCCAACTGGTTTCTCACACGCTCCCATATTGTATTGAGGTTTATTCCCCACTGGTTTCATACACTCTTCCATATTCTATTGAGGTAAATCCCCCACTGGTTTCTAAATCGCTCCCATAATGTAACATTTTTTATCCCCAACTGGTTTCTCACACGCTCCCATATTGAATTGAGGTTTATTCCCCACTGCTCTCTGACACGGTCCCATATTGTATTGAGGTTTATTCCCCACTGGTTTCTCAAAGGTTCCCATATTGTATTGAGGTTTATTCCCCATTAGTTTATCACACGCTCCCATATTGTACCGAGATTTATACCCCACTGCTTTCTGAAACACTTCCATTTGGTATTGAGGTATATTTCCCACCGCTTTCTCACACGTTTCCATATTGTATTGAGGTTTATCCCACAATGGTTTCTCACACGATCCCATATTATATTAAGGTTTATTCGCCTTTCCTTTCTGGCACGGTCCCTTTTTGTATTAAGGTTTATGAAGCACTGGTTTTTCACACGCTCTCATACTGTATTGAGGTTTATCCACACTAGTTTCTCAAAAGCTCCCAAACTGAATTGAGTTTTGTTCCTTACTGCTTTCTCACACGCTTCCATATTGTATTGAGGTATATTCCCTATTGATTTCTCACACGTTCCCATATTGTATTAAGGTTTATCCTCAGCTGTTTTTTCACACATTCCTATATTTTTTGAGGTTTATTAGAAACTGCTTTCTCACAGGCTCCCATATTGTATTGAAGTTTTTCCCCAACTGGTTTCTCAAACGCTCCCATATTTTGTTGAGGTTTATCCCCAACTGGTTTCTCACACGCTCCCATATTTTATTTATGTTTATCCCTCACTAGTTCCTCACACACTCCCATATTGTATTGAGGTTTATACCCCACTGGTTCCTCACA
>JAYMFT010034468.1:0-15859 GCA_038088735.1 Panulirus argus
AAAAAAAAAAAAAAGTGTGTGTGTGTGTGTGTGTGTGTGTGTGGGGGGAATTAGTGAGTTACTAATAAAGCTTCTATTTAGATTCAACTGAGACTTGTGAAATTTGGGATGTAAGGATGAATATAGCCACAGAATATAATATAAGACTATTTCTTGGGAATAAGGAGACCACACATACGTGTCACATACTGGTTAGCAAATTCAAGTTTGACAAAACATGTTTAATTCTATCATATCAGTAAATAATATCCAAAAACTAATGAGGAGAATAAGATTAAGAACATATTCTTAAGATAACCTTAGTTTTCATACTTGTTTGCCATTTCCCACAGACTGTATATATGCCCCTCTCCAAGAAGCTTACATTTAGATCCTTCTCTACCCTATCCACAAACAAAGTGAAGAGCCATGTTGGCATCACACACCCCTACAGCAGACCCACCTTCGCCTGGAACCACTCACCATCCTTTCTACCTACTTGCAAACACAACTTAAAATCTTGATAAAATCTTGCTGCTTCTATTTTCTTCCCTCTAAAACCATATATTTGTAAGACCTTCAACCAGGAATCTCTATTAACCGTATTGTATGCTTTTTCATACTTGCTCACAGTTTCCTGCTTTAGCAAGGTAACGTCAGGAACAAATGAAGAAAAGGCCTCATTCACTATCTATCTATATCTCTGATGCCTGTTTCCTTTGGGAACTCCCTCAAGGCTCATTCACTCACATCTAGTCTCTGATGGTCATGTGTAAAAAGCCTAAATTCGACATACATATAGAAGACAGATAACACTGGAGAGACAAAGATAAAAGGACACAATGTTGATGTAGTTAGATGGTGACCTGCATCATCATAATAATATGTAAGTTAAACCTATATTTATAGAGGTTAATAAGTAGCTATGAGAAAAAAATCATCGAAAATGAGAGTAGAAAAAGAAGAATAATTACCTGCTTGTGACTAATTATTTGAAGGAGATGGTCAGTAAAGGTGGTAGTGTAATTATGAAGCTGAGAGTATAGTCAAGAAATGAAGAATTGGAGATGCACTGAGCTCTGGTGAATGATAGGAATCTAAAGCAAAGTATTTAAGAAGCTTACATGATAAAGCACCTGTCTCATCAGTAATGTACAGATATGAAATATCTATTTTCATTAATCCAGGTAAATAAAAAACAAGAGCAATATGGATGGACAACCTGCATCAAACTGTTAGGATTATGAGAATAAACAATGACAGAATGAATACAATAAAAATTATTGTAATTTGAAAAGCCATGCGTGAATGATGATGCTATGGATGAGCATATGAGAAACTTGAAAACTGCAATCTTTCATTAAAAGTAACAAGTGACAACTTAAGTTCTTGATATTTCAATTGTAGATATCTGTCCCCAACAGCTGCCAGAGCTAGTAAGTGTGTTGCAACCCTCAATCCCCTAGCACTTCTTAAAAAATAAAACGAATAAAGCAACAAATCACTAATGAAAAATCACTAAAGTAAACTATTTTTGCTTTAAAGGATGCTAATCCACAACAATGGTGAATCAATATTTTTGCTTAATATTTCTACAAACAATGTTAATCAATATTTTTGCTTAATATTTCCACAAACAATTCTAGTATGTCATAACAATAAATTCTGTAATAAAAATGATTGGGCTAACTTACGCTTGGGTTTGAATTCCTTAATAGAAGAATGAAGTTCAGGAACTGTTTTGAGGCACTGCACAACTGCATTGAGGTAACAGGTATTGCCAAGATTCTTAATACCCACAGGAAGTTCTAACTGCAATGTTATAAATGTGTAAGTCTTGTTGCCAATAAACAAATTATATATTACTGACATGACAAAAATACCTATAACCAAAGACCCAACACAATCAAAACATCTGAGCCCAATCATTTCATTTAAAAGAATTATTGGAGGGGTAGTGTTACAAAGACTCCCACTAATGCTTGTCTAGAGTAAAGAATTTCTTGTTCAAAGTATGAAATTCAAGAGAGAATTTGGAAAAAAATAAGGATCAAATTGTGATCAAGACATTGAAGTGTAAGAGAGTTTTGAACTACAGTGAGCTTGAAAGGAAGGATGTACTCTTCATTAATATATGGTAGGCAAGCAAAACATAAAACTTTAAAAGGATCATAAGAGTGACAAACAGAATGGGTAGTGTTACCGGAATCCCAGATTTAACATGCAATTAACAGAGAGAGCGGAACAATGACAAAAGTAAGAGGAAATTCTGTACTGTGATGGGGTTGGCCTAAAGGGATGTGGTAAGGAAAAGATGAATTTCCCAAAGACATATGAGAAAGAGTTCAGGTCTACAAACACTGGTAGAGCCCTAATTAAAATACACATTATTTTTCTCTTAGCGATTCTCCTTTCACCCAAGATGGCCTTGATTGGGGCATGTTTTGTCTGCACCATGCCAGTCACTATATAAAAAGTAAATACAGTGCATAAAACATGCTTAGGTGTGCCCGGAATAGAGTGAAATAGAACGATGTGGTATACTGGGGTCAATGTGCTGTTACTGGGCTGAACCAGGGCATATGAAGCGTCTGGGGTAAACCATGGAAAGGTCTGTTGAGCCTGGATGTGGAAAGGGAGCTGTGGTTTCAGTTCATTACACATGACAGCTAGAGACTGATTGTGAGTGAATGTGGCCATTTCATCTGTCTCCTAGCGCTACCTCGCTGGCGCGGGGGGTGGCGATGCTATTTCCCGTGGGGCGGGGTGGCATCAGGAATGGATGGGGGTGAGCAAGTGTGAATATGTACATGTGTATATTTGTATGTGTATGTATGTATATATGTGTATATTGGTATGTATATATATGGACTGTGCATATGTGTGCATGTATGTATATATGTGTGTATGTGGGGGGATGGGTCTTTCTTCGTCTGTTTCCTGGCGCTACTTCGCTGACGCAGGAAACAGCGATCAAGTATAATAAATATATAATAAATAATAAAACATGCTAAGACGTGGTCTGTAGGATGAGGTTGAGACATGCTAAAAAGAGGTTGTACGATGTGGTAAAGACAGACAAAGTGTGCAGCATAATTAGAGAAAGGGATATTTTCTGTCTATTTATCCATCTATATCTCTGATGCCAAATCTCTTCGGGAACTCCCTCAAGGGGGTGGCCATGGCAAAAGCCTCCATAACTTTTGAACTTCAGTGCCACTTCTGTGTTACCATGAATGACTGCGAATGTAATCATAATGTCAGGAAGATTTTTCAGGAGCTATTCTACAATCTTAAACTCTCAAGGGAATTCGTAAACAGGAAATCTGTATTGTATAGAAATAAGAGTTTTGAAAGCACTCTATATGTGTGAGCTACATCTACCAAGCATGACTATCTTACAAGTGTTCTCTGCACTAAAGGTATACTTCCTGCATTACACACTAACATATCAGAATGTCAAAGACAAATCTGCTCAAGAATGATAATGTGAGAGCTCTCTTGTTTTCAACAGGGAAAAGGAAAGGCTCTGGATATACAGGATCAACATTTCAGTTTTGTATTCCAGACATCTACAAGTAATACCTACCATTGTATTCCTTTCTGCCTCTGACATATCCTCAATAAAAGCAGTCTTCTCTGTGGGCTCTACTGGAACATCTTCCTCTTTGCTTCCCATCATCAAGACAGTCACGCCCTAAAAAAAAAGTAGAGAATAAACATAATACTTTTCAAAAATACAAAATACACCATGAATGTTTATAGCAACAGAGTAACTAGGAGAGCCCTGACCACTATCATCAACCTAGCTTTTTAGAACCTTACACAAAAAATATGAGCTTTTCAAAGTAAGAAAAACCATCTTTCTACCATACCATCTGCAAGAAAAGAAATCTCTCTACCAAAAGCAGAGCCCTATGAGCATCTGTCTTAAGGGTGATGCAGGTGAAATGTTTGTAGAGGATAGTAGGGAATCTTTTTCTTGTCTAAAGCTGGTTCTGGTTCTGAGGGAATTCAATTTGTTTATAGCCTTTGACATAATGTTTGTGGTGTGAGGATTAAGTGTAATGCATGTCTCATATGTGCTACCCAGTATGCTTGGAGTTTTGTTCAGTTGGGGTAGTTGATCATTCAGTATTAAAGGATCATGCAGGTTAGATAAATGTTTGTCAGGAATTAAGTGAGTGAAGGAGGATTATTTTTGTGGAGAGGCATATATTCTGTTTTCAGTAAGCCAATGTTGTTACTGCAAGTTATACTGCAACAGTCTGGTGTTACTTGTGTAGTCTTAGGGTGCTGGTATGTTAATGTGAATGACTCTGACATGGTAGCCAGCTATGAAGAAGGCTAACTTCTCATTCAACCGCAAAAGGGTGTAAAAATTAACTGGTGGGGGTAATACTACTAAAACAAAAATTACAAATAATTAAAGTGTTTAGGTCACTAAAAGAGTTACTTTCACAGCTGTGCTTTAAAGAAAAAATAAAATAAAATAAAATAAAATGTAAAGCTCAGTAAATGAATTAGAAAGCCATTTATCCATACACTAGTATTAACTCATTTCCCAATACCAATAAATACTTACATCCTTTATCTTAAGTCCATCCCAGGTGTCTTCTTTGATGGTGGTGCCTTTCAACATAATCTTCTGTCGGTGAGGCTGTACACCCGTGAGGGCAAACAGCTGAGCCCTGAACACCATGGGAGGTTCACCAGTGTCCAGTTCAATATCAGGATACAACTCTTTTCCCCATTTCACCTTCACTGTAAGGGAACAAAAACACTCATTTCTTGAGTAACAAAAACTGACATTTTTCATCTTAAAAGTTTGTGCCCAAACTGTTAGTTCATATTACTTAAAAATAATATCAATGAATGAGGATGGACTATAGAAGTAAATAACCAAAAAGAGCTGGAGTTCAAGGACTCAGGTAAAAACACAGCAGATATTGCTACAGTAGTGGGATATAACTTTATGAAGAGATAAGTTTTGGCCTAATCTGTCTGGTGGGATAAATGATAGCAAGGTGAAGAAAGCAACAGCAAAGAAGGAAGGAGACTGGCCCCTCTTAAAGAGATGATTAAGTTTCAAGATGTCCCATTCAAACTATAAAATGAGAAGCAAAATTTTATGAAAGACTTGCATGGCAGCATCAGTAACGTACAATCCTCCACAGAAGTTTAATCAATAATGACAACAAATGGATCACAATAAATGATCAAATAAGACGGTGCATAAAGCAGCAAGACATAAACTCCTTAAAGATGGTAAAGTTCAAATAATGGAGGATTTAGAAAAAAAAAAATACTAGGAGGATTTAGGGCCCTTTGAAAGAAAGGCAGTTAGAGACACAGGTTTTTAAGGGTGATTACAAGAAAATTTTCTATGATATCATGTAACAATACACAACAGAATTAGATACAAAGTTTTCATATGCAAAACCCTAAAAGACATTGTCCCAAATTAAAATCATACAGCCTAAACAGACTTAAGAATGAGGGGCATATTTTCATTTTGATACTGTAAGAATATACAGTTACAGAATGAAAGAGGATTATACTTTAAATGTACTCAAACAGGATCCTAAAATAAACTCTATTCTAAAAAGACCCGTATGCAATAATGAAAAGAATTTTGAAAGATCCACCTGATCATTACAAAAGTGTCTCCTAAAAAACAAAATCTCCCTTGGCTTGAAGAAGTACAGCCCAAGGTTAGATTGGGTTGGGTTACTGGATTTAAATAAATTGAGTATATATTCAAATACATCATGTTAGGTCAGCCCCAGTTACTGTAACATCCACCTTCAGATGCTTAACTCTAACCCAGCCCCAATACAAGCTTTATATACACATATGGTACTTTAAAATTTAAAACTGTGGCAAATTTTTATGACATTATTTACAGATTAAGAGACATTACATTAACTGTTTTCATTTAACCCCATATTTTCCCAATAAATTAAAGCCCTCCTCACTTTTGGAGTTAAGGCATGAAATAAAAAAATACCTAACCTAATGAAAAGTCCAATAACCATTATACAAAGACCATGGAAATTTCCTTAACCCTTCAAGTCTCAGCAAAAAAAAAAAAAAAAAAAAAAAAAAAAAAAAAAAAAAAAAAGTCTCACCAGGATGGATGAATTTATCAAAATTCGTATGAAAAAATAAATAAATAAATAAATAAACTGAGATGGCCAATCAATATCAAAACATCATGAACGTTAAAAGCTTAGAGCAATCACAAGGCATTTATGTCTTCATGCACTGCCACCACTGAAAGCCAGGAAATACCCAGCAACCCCAGTGCCTGATCCTACCTCTCCCTTAATTCCACGGAGCTTACAGAATAGTCTTTCCTCTCATATTCATATCTTAAAATATACTAATATAATAACTGGCTGTCATAACCACCATCATTGGAGCCCCACAAATTCTCATCTTACTCTGCATGGTAGGGTTGGGCCAGGAATGGACATACACACTACTGTACATCATCCAGCCAGGGTAATCTCTTCATAACTGAGCTCTGAGGATTTTTTTTTTGCACGTTCATCAGAGATGCAGGTGATATATGACATCTATTTGTGCCACTAGAAAGCACTGGCCTATACAAACATGGCAGGAGGTTTGAGAACATATATATTCAAGCGCCATCCTTTCCCAGTAAAATGTATAAACGTACAAACATAATTCAAATGGTTAAATTCTACTAATCAAAAATCTCTTCCTACTAGCATGACAGGCAAGACACCAAAATATCACTATATAAAAAGGTTCAATACACTATACACTAAACCCCTCAACTCCAATCCCCTTGGAAATTATTTTACCTCCAACTGGTCCATGTGCAGCATACAGTAAAAATCATACAACGCACACTTGCATCAACTGCACAACCAGCCTCCATGGTTTTTAGGGCATCTCTCCCACGAATGACACTGCCAAGGTCACTCTACAGCTTTCTGAAGCCATAATGGATTTTGAATCTATCACTCTTTGCATGACATATGTGGAAAGGTACACATTTATCATGTAATCAGCAACATGTAAAGCCCCACAATTCTTCACCATCATCTCTCAACACAGGTACTTGAGTTGCAAATATATTTCACTTTACTATCAGAGCTAAAATCATTCTAGATTTCAGAAATATTTTGTTCATTAAAATTCAACTATTATACACACAGTTTCCTTAGCCCATTAATGATCTCTACAACTGTGCTGTAAATACACTAATTCAGTGCAAGACAGCAACTAATTCACTGAAGATCTTTATGTTTCACTTACCTTAAAATCCTTTCACCCCCATCTTCCCTGACATTCTGAGCCCTCCCCCACTGTTGTGTTAACTACTTAATTAAGATAGGTCAGTATTCTCGTAATGGAACCTAAAATAGTGTCCTCTTGACAACATTCATATCATACAATATCTACAAATAATTCAAATAATGCACCACTGGTCTCAATTTATGTTCAACAATAAATTCTGCCATTCTAAAAAAAAAAAATCTATAAGATTCTACAGGTGATAAGATGGCAGCACTAAACTACACTAAAACACAATCCTCTGTATGGCAATCCCTAAAAATCCTGAAGACTGATTGACTGTATTCTACAATGCTAGTAATGAGCTTAGAGAATACAATAACAGTCGTAGAGCATGATTTGGAGCAATTTATTCTATTGCATTATATTAAATAAGGATATAGGGCCATACACAACAGGGAAAATGTAGGCTTAAATGACATAATAATACATAATACAATCTAAAATATCAATAAAAAAATTAAAAAAGACATACAATCTCATCTAGTAGCCAAAATGGTATGTTGTAGTAGAAATACACTATAATCATGTGGCCATTCCCTGTGTTGTTTGTGTGCTGACATCCATCAACATGGTGGAACACTTTCCTATGTGGTTTATTTAAACTTGAATACTGAACATTAAACTAAATATTAGCTGCCAGAGATATCAGATGAAATCTTTTTTTAAGATATGTATTGCCTGATATGACATTAAGCCAATAATTGTCCTGATACACTGCTATCGCTTCTTTAAGATTGGTCAATGCAAAATATGAGTTAGTATTGTCCTCCACAGGTATTTCTGTATTCGCAATTAACAACAGTACTCAAAACAAGGAGACATTTCCCTGGTCCAGTTTCGATGAGGAGCTAAAACAGAATCCAATCAAGTTTTTCCCTTTAGTAATACAACCGCACCTCCAAACTAATCCAATCATCAGCAAACATTCTAAATCTTACTTCTACAAACTCGAAGGTACACTTATAGCCCAAACACTGTATACTTGTAAATGTCTGGTTCAGCTGTAACACCATTTGCCTAACTATTCTTGTGTATCATCTATGGGTAAATCCCGTACAACAGGATACAGTACATTTACCTATTTATAAATGGAAGACATTCACAATGAAATTTTCTTCTAAGCTAGAATGGGTAAAAAATGACATCTCATCTCCACATCATGTAGCATATACATCAAACATATATACTATTTTGGAAATAACTGGATGAAACTACTTGACCATACTCCTCCTCCAGTTCAACCAACAAACAGCCCGTCAATTATTAATCAGTTACTAAACAATCCTGTGACATTCTTTATCATATATCGGAACACCTTTCTTATTTATGTCTTGGGGATGAAAATTTCAAGTCTATGCCGTTATTGACCAAACCAGAACGTTGTATGACCCTTCTCCACACACACATGCATACATACCGTGATACGAGGGCATGTTGAATGCAGATATATTTCTTTAACTCTGATACTGGGATGTGCTTTCAGCTCGATGACAAGACCGATATGGGTGTTCAAATGGGCGCGGACAATAACCCAACTCCTGACTCAGTGAAGTTGGGCCACAACACTGAGCCGACCGTCGACTTCCTAGAGGCAGCGGCCGCTGCTACTGCTCGCTTCTACAACGATTATGGCAAAAGTAGAAAATCATTTTATTCGATAATGTTAATATATAGTACCGTCAATTTGTACGAGTTGATAGTAATATTTTTTATCATCTCTGACAACGGATGGTGACTAACCTAAGGAAGAGATGATGTTAGCATCTCATATCTCTTGGATGCTGTAACAAAAAAAAATTCTTAACCTTTGTATCCGTTTCTATGGAGTAAATCAAGCGCATATACCTTTCCATAAAACTCATAAAGATCATCAACTTCTTAAGTACAATATTCTAAAGAGTAAAAATGGAGTGACACACAGGGAACAGGTAATCAGAAGAGTAAGTAATGGAAGGAGAAATCTAGAACACTCTTGCCTAGATGATGTTATGAATATATCAAATTCCCTTCACACCATAGCAGATGAGGCGTAAGTTCAAACGAATATTTCTTTTTTATGTAGCATGGTCACAAAGGATATGCCTTCTAGAACCAATATCATATGAACGAAACAATGTCAATGAAGTAAATTTTTGAAACCACCTCTGATATTGGTAATAGATTGTATAATCTTGTACAGGTCAGAAAATACGATGTAACCACTGTATATACACTGGAGTATAACAGTTAGGTGGGATTAGGACACATTTACCATCCTCCTGTCTTCAAAGTTCAATACATAAAGTACTGGGATGACAAATTAAGCCGAACAAATATGAAAAGGATGCTGTAATTTGTCTCAGTGTTGCTGCCTATGATTAGCAGAGGGTGCAGAAACCAGAATTGAAGACATTTGTCGGGAAACATACACAACGCAACATCCTTTGATATTCATTCGCACACAGAGCAAAAGAAACACATTTCCTCTGGTCCCCTTACCTAAAAATAAACTGAGTGCAATATGATAAGAATATTCTCCAGTTAGGGTTAGTGTCATATTGTCACTAACGCTTTAGGTTAGCAATTTCTTGAAGTACGTAACGACTGAAAGATGAACACAGAACAATGAGTAATACAGCAGTATTGTATCAACATGCATAAAGACGTGAAACAAGTACAAATGCCACTGCTGGAGAAGAAGGGAGAGCGGTGAGGATAAGCCCCGTGGTGCCACTGCAGGAGGGAAGAGTTGCCGCAGTCCCATGGAGTTGCCTCAGGTTGGGTGGTGAGGGATGTATAATATAACTGCAAGGTTCTTGGAGAGGGGGCTGTTATGTAGTCTGCTGGGTGTAAGGGAGGTCTGGAAAGCGAGTCAGCTATTTGTTGATGACACGACAATGTTGGCAGTTTCGAATGAGACACTGCAGAAGTAGTTGCCAGAGTTTGGAAGAGTGGGTGAAAGGAAGAGATAATGCGAATAAATGCAAAATTATTGGGTTTGGCAGTGCAGAGACAGATTAGTCGGAGTGTGAGTTTCAGAGAAGAAAACTTGAAAGAAGTGAAGTGTTTTAGCTACTAGGGAGTGGACATGGCAGCGAATAGAGCCATGAAAACAAGGTTGGTTGAGGGAAGCGAAGGTTCCCAGAGAATTGAGTCGCTCTATGGGAAAGCAAATATGGGTATGTGTGAAGGTATATTAGTGCCAACGATATTGTTTGGATTCACAGATAAGAATATACGGACGTAGGTGGATGTGTTGGATATGTAATGTTTGAGCGCAATTGTGGTGGAAGGAGAGTTGATCGAGTAAGTAATGATAGGATAAGAGAAAGGTGTGATAAGAGAGGTATTAAGGGAGATAAATAGGGTGTGCAGAAATGGTTTGGACATGAAGAGAATGAAAGACGTTGACGAATGGATATATTTGTCACAAGTAGAGGGGACAAAGAGAAGAGGGAGACCACATTATACATGAAAGGATAGAGTACATAAGATTTTGTGTACTCATTGCTAGAACATGGAGAATGATAAAAAGGCGTGCACGGGATAGAGTGAATTAGCGCGATACATTATTCAAGGAGCAAAGTGCTGTCGATGGACTGAACCAGAGAATATGAAGCAGCTGGGGGAAACCACGGAAAGGTCTGTGGGGCCTGGTTGTGGACTGGGGGCTGTGGTTTTCGTGTAATATACATGATAACAAGACAATGAATGTAAGCGAATGAGATCTTTTCTTCGTCTGTTCCTAGTTTCACTTTGCTAACGCGGGAAACGGCAAGCAAATTTGAAAGAAAATATTATCCCTGAGGATAGGAAGAAAGAATGCTGCCCATATATACCATGCGTGTTGTTGAAGGCGACTAAGAGGGGCAGGAGCCGGGCGGGAAAATCCTCCCCTCCTCTATTACATTCCAAAAGAAAATAAAAAAGGAACACATGAAGGAGCCAAGCGAGGATAGACTACTTTTCTTCCAAGGTTCGTTCATTCGTTCTAAACGTTACCACGTTCAAACAACGGACACGTGTGATATAAATTCGCTCACACTCAGTCTCTAGTGCATTACACATGACAGCTAGAGACAGTGTGAGCGAATGTGACCGTTTCGTCTGTCTCCTGGCGCTACCTCGCCGGCGCAGGGGGTGGCGATGCTATTTCCTGTGGGGCGGGGTGGCAGCAGAAATGGATGGGGGCGAGCATATGTGAATATTTAAATGTCTATATGTGTATATGCATTTGTGTGTATATGTATGTATATATGTATATATTCGTATGTATATTCATGTACTGTGCTTATATATGCATGTATGTATATATGTGTGTATGCGGAGGGATGGGTATTTCTTCGTCTGTTTCCAGGCGCTACCTAGCTGACACGGAAAACAGCGATCAAGTATGATAAATAGATATATTTCAAGAGGTCACAGTGGTGCGCTTGACCTTGTAAATATATAAAACCAAAGGAAAATGAAACACGAAAAGTTCTCAAGTGCACTTTCTTGTAATGATCACATCGGCAAGGGAGATGCATGAATGAGATAGACGACGTAAAACAGTCAGCTGATGTACAAGTAAGAGACATAGTTTAAATGCTACTGGTAAACAAGCGTTACCGGATGGTCGTGTTCGGGTTGGTGAATTCGGGTCTGGAACTAAATTGTTAAGTAAAGGTTAAAAATGTTTGCAAATTTTCGTTTGTTGGCCAAACACAAATAACAGAAAGAAGTTGTTGTTGAAAGGTATTGATTCTCTCATTAAAAGGTTTTCATCATTTTCCGCTTCATTGCCATATATGTATGAACGTATCAAAACACATAAGTCAGACTTTCCAGTAAGACCAATTGTGAGTTCAGTGGGCTCCATCACATATGAATCATCGAAATGGCTAGTTTCTTTATTAAGCCCACAAGTGGGTAAGATATCAAATTCTAATTTCATGAACAATGTAGATTTAGTTAACAAGGTTAGTGATATCCTTGTTGATTTTGATATCAAACTGGTAAGTTTTCATGTTTCATCTTTGTTCACAAAAGTTCCAGTTGATGATCTCTAAAAATATTTGGTTGATGTCGTGGATGATATCAAATTACCTCTTTCAGATTTTGTATATATCAAATTGATAAGCTTGTGTATAAAAGACTTTTTATTTCAAGTGAATGGAGAATATTATGCTCAGAAATTTGGGACAGCGTTGGGTAACACTCTTTCACCAGTATTAAGTAATCTTTACATGGAATCTTTTTAAACAAAATTGCTACGGGATATATTACCATCTAAGGCAATTTGGTTTAGGTATGTAGATGATGTTCTTTTTGTATGGTCGACAAATGAAAATTTACAGACATATCTCTCGTTACTTAACAATTTAGTACCTTCTATCAACTTTACTGTGGAAGTGGAAAATTATTGTATGTTTCCATTTTCAGAGTGCATGATCCATAGGGATAGAAACATGTCTAAGTTTAGCATGTACAGAAAACCCACCAATGTTTGTTGTTATATTCAACATTACTCAGTTTAACATGACAGAGTTAAATTATCATCATTCCAGTCGATGTTTCTTAGGGCATTATATATATGCAGTCCGGAATTCATTGATGATGAGTTTAAGAAGATACATTCAATTGGATCCAAGTTAAAGTATCCTAGATCTTTAATTGATAAATCCCTTAAGTTGACAAAGATATCCTTTTATAGAGTTAAACCCAGACCTTCCCTTGGTACAAGAATCTTATAGTTCTCCCGTTTTGTGATAATTTTACATTGCTTCCTAGATTGCTTTAATCCTTTTATGTAATTGTAGCCTTCATTAATAACAATACTATAAAGAACATCTTGATCAAGAACTCAACGGAAAATTCTGTGGTCTGTGTTTATAGAATACCTTGTAAAAATCGTAATATGCTTTATGATGGGCAGACTGGTGTTACACTCAACAACATAGATATAGTATAAGAACATGACAAAAATCAAAAGCTTCGTTTATGTTTTTGTTTAATGATTCTAAAAATTATGACCATTGTATTGACTGGAGTAACGCGAATTCAGTTATTTACCACAAATCCTCTACCACGATAATTATCACTGAATCTTCTAATAGATACACAAAGAATGTTACAGTAATATTAGAGAAGGTCTATACAAATTGGATAGCTTTGTCGTAGGCAAAATTTATGAAGTGTTCTTTTTCTTGCCCACATAATAAGAACTCTATGACTGGCATGATGCCAGACCCAAGCACACCAACCCGAACACTACCATCATGTGACACTTGTTTATCTATGGCGTCTTAGCTACGTCTCATCCTTGCATATCAACTGACTGTTCTGCGTCTTATATCTCCTTCTTGTATCATTACACGAAAGTGCACTTGCAATCTTATCGCGTTTACTTTTCCTGTGGTTTTATGAATATATATATATATATATATATATATATATATATATATATATAAGTGAAAATCACACTAGTCCGTGATGACAGTTATGAAGGTGAAATCGCACTTCAGTGGGAGGTCATAGAGTTTTATTTAACATGCAGTTTATCTATACATGTGTGACACGACTAGTTTCGCGGAGACAAACCGTCTCTTCAGGTGCCAATAATGAACATAGTTATTTAGATCCCGACATCACACATCACTCCCGGTGTTGTGGTACCGTCTACTGTGCAACACATACTGGCTGTTAAAGAGACTTTGTAGTGCCTTTGGGGGTTGGGATGCCTTGTGGTTACGAGAGTGGTGGTGGGGGGGTTATGAGAGTGCCATATGGGCAAGAAAAAGAAATGTATTTTATTTTGTTTCAGCTAACTGATTAATAATTGGATGGGCTTTAGAATTACCTGGGGACGAAATTAAGATCCTATTATTAGCAACTGGTAGGGGCTCAACTATATGTGACTTAGTCAGTAAGTATAGAAAACGATACCACACTGTCCTGCCCCATATTGACCGTTGTAAGCGGGGAGTAATTTATGGTGGTGGTGGTAGTGGTGGTGGGAGGGGGGAGAGGTCGGCCTGGGGAGCTGGGAGAATCCAAGCTGATTCGTTTAATATTCTCAATTTTAGACACTTCTCCCATAATGGTTTGGTTGACGATAGGATGGGCTTTAAAGGTACCTGGGATAGATTAAAGTTCCTAGTATTAGCAATGATGATCGCCTCAATAGTATTGCCTCTCAAGCTCTATCTCCTCATGACCAGTGCATGAGCACCAATAATAACCCATCTCTCACTATCCACTTTCAGTTTTATCTGCATCAATCTGGAATTTAGTTCCTTACACTCTATCACGCACTCCCATAACTCTTGTTTCAGGAGTAGTGCAATTCCCTCCTTAACTACTGTCCTCTCACCAAACCCTGACTTCACTCCCAAGACGTTTCCAAACCATTCTTCCTCTTTACCCTTGAGCTTCGTTTCACTCAGAACGAGAACATCCAGGTTTCTTTCCTCAAATATATTACCTATCTCTCCTTTCTTCTCCTCTTGGTTCATCCACATGCACGTCGTCATATGTAAGTCATGTAAAGATGTGTACATTTGCCAGACCGGTAAAACAGTAACTGAGAGATACTACTGGCATCGCCATTCAGTACGCAGGGATGACCATAAAAATGCAATCGATAAACACGGCGATGAAAACGATCACTCTGTAAACCTTAACAACCCAGTTACATTGTACCCGTCATCTGATCATGCTCTCAGTATCGTCATTGAATCTGTCTTAATTGCTGATAATAAGAACTTTAATTTGTCCCCGGGTAACTTTAAAGCACATCATATTATGAACCAATTCATTATGAATGAATTATCAAGAAAGGAAAACATAATACAATGTATTACCAGGCATTTAAAGCAGTACAGAAATGTTTTGGTGGTCGATCCGGGAAAGTAAAGACAACAGCCATCTTTTAGTCGTCGTTTATTTGATGAAATTGAGTAAAAAAAATAGCTTTTGTTCGATAAATAAAGTTTTCTGATGTGTTGAAATTGGTAATCAGCTTAGGTTGATTATGTGTAGACTGAGTGAGTGGGTCTAGTGCCATGTTTACCATGGAAGCGTCGGTTGAGTTGCGCCAATCTAGAAGTCGTGCCGGAGGCCGAAGTTGAAGCCATGGTCGCTTGTCCTTCCGAAGTTACTGTGGAGGGGAAGAGGTAGAGGATGTTAGGGCTAGAGGTACATCGGAGAGACCTTGAAGGATAGAGGTCTGTTGCTGGGCACCACAGATGAACGATAGCACACCTCTATCGCCAACACAATGGACAACCCGCCATCATCTGTGTTATGCTACATTCTTAATAGTGAAAATGTAAGTCAAACTGATGATTTATAATCGACAGTATCATTAATATCAAGAGTAATGCAGAGCGTAACTTTTTTGTGTTAGTATCCCAGCAAATATGTTTATCTGTTACGTGAGCCGCTGTTAACGAGAACTGCATGAGAAGGTGACCTCACCCGAAGTCAGAGTTAGTGCGATGAGCTCCCACGTTGAGGGAGGTTCTGTCGTTGAGGTTGTAGCGGTAGCCGAGGTTGGTGGTAGTGTCCGTCTGCTGGAACGGTCTGG
>JAYMFT010034479.1:0-15859 GCA_038088735.1 Panulirus argus
GTTAATGGGATGGCCTTGATTAGAGCCTTAGCTGCCCGTGCTGTCTCAGCTAACACAGAAGAATACTAAAAGGTTTGACCCACACAAATTTTACCATGTGTGCTGAAGATGTGTGCAGATATACAAGATAAACCACTTGAAATATTGACGAAGATGTCAACAGAGAGAGGTAAAGTGTGGGAGTGGAAAAAGGGTAAACATCATATCTATCTAAAAGAAAGGAAAGTAGGAACAGGCACTGAACTAAAGACCAGGATCACTAACTTGTGTAGTGTGTAAGGTTCAGGAAAATATTATCAGAAAGGAAGCACATGACCTTCTACAGAGCAGAAAATAGCTAACTGAGAGGCAGCACAGTTTTAGGGAAAGGAGGTCACATGCAACAAACTAATTAGATTTCTGCAAGACAGTGAACTCAGTCTTCAACAAAATGAAAGGTTAGATGGATTATTTAGACTTGGACTGCCAGAAAGAATCTATCACTGTATCACATGGGAGTCTAATTATAAAGCTGGTCCATCAGGCAGGAGTAAGTGGAACATTCCTTCAGTGGATAGAAGATTATCTCTGTAGATATTACAGATATTACAACGGTCATAGGGGAAATTAAAAGTTAAGGGGACTATATCGATGTGTAAGGGGTCCTAAACAGAATCCAAAGTTAATCTGAAACTTGGTTGATGAAATTCAACCTAAGTTAATGAAAATAATGAGGACAGCAGGAATTAAAGAAGGCCTCAATATGATTATTATCAAGCTAGAATTAAGCCTGAGAATTCTGTGCATAAGAAGGACTTGGGAGTTGACAATGTCCCTAACCTGTCACCAGAACCCCACATAGTTAAAGAGACAAACTGCCTGCTGACAAATATTAGAATAGCTTTCAAGTATATATACAGGGAAAAACTGATCATGTTGTTCATATCCCACATATGACTGAAACTAGAACATGCTTCTCAAGGTTGGACATTGCACCTAAAAGCACAAAGAGCTAAAAGAGCAGGTCCAAAGGAAGGCAACAAAGGTGGTTCCAGAATAAAGGGAGCTGAGTTACAGGGAAGGGTCAGAGTCTTTAAATTTGCCTACCTTGGAAGAGAGTAGAGTGAGGAGTGACCTCATCACAACCTTTAAGTTTTTAAAGAGATCTATGATGTGGACAGTGTAAAGTTGTTTGAGAAATGCAGTGATAGAGCAACCAGAGGAAATAACACAAAATTAAGCACAAAACTGATTAAATGTTATGTAAAGAAGCATCTTAATAGGAGTGGTGGATGAATGGAAGAGAATGACTGTTGACATCGTTAATGCAGAGATCATACAGAAATTTAAGATGTACAATGACTGAGAATGTTCAAGAGATTGGGCCCCACAAGTGTAAAACTCCCTTCCCATACAGTACAGACAGGTTATCACAAATAATTAATTACCAGCTCTTTTCTTTATTTTGGATGTTTCAGTCATGAGCAGAAGTAAAGGCCAGCTCTTAACTGAAATAGAGAGACCTTAATGAGAAGGAACAAGAAGAGACAAGATAAAGTATTTACTAAGAAATGAAAACCTTGTCTATTAAAATGTGCCAGGTTCTAATTATTGGGAAAGCCTTGAGAGGGTAGAGTCACAAGGCTGTGAGTTGTATGGAACAAAACAGTTATCAAAATGGCCCACCCATGAGTTGCCAATGGCCTCAAAAGTAATCTTGAGAAGTAGCAGCTTGTTGAGTATTGCACGGTCTAGCTAACAGTAGGGACACACAAGCAACCAGCTCTAAGGAGCAAAAACCAAAGTAATACCTATATAAGAGGGAAAGTGAACCAACATAGCAAAGTAGGGCAAGTGGGTCAA
This sequence comes from Panulirus argus, assembly GCA_038088735.1. Lineage (NCBI taxonomy): Eukaryota > Metazoa > Arthropoda > Malacostraca > Decapoda > Palinuridae > Panulirus > Panulirus argus. The sequence goes on from JAYMFT010034479.1 coordinate 1,843, forward strand.
GTTTTGAAGTTTGCCTGGTAGAGTTTATAGGTCAGACCACTTTCAGCTCAACTCTCTCAATTAAGGATGAAGAGCTAGAACCACCCCAGATGTGAAGGCAGTGTACCATACAAGGAAGGATCCATCCTTTGTATAAATGGAGCAAATGTTCAGAAGAAAGGAAATATTGACATCTAAACAGGACTCCCAATTCCTCAGAGGCAGACTTAACTATTTCCATACTGTACAGTTCCAAGAAAGAGTGGATATTACAGTAATACCAAGTATGGTCACTGAGTCAATAGGTGGAATTACAGTATCATCAAAAGAGAAGGGAAAGTTCTAAGGAATTTCCAAAAGAGAAATGGGCAGAAACTGGGTCTTGGAAGCATTTAACATAAGATTTTGTTTACCCCACTGAGATATCCTGTCCAGGTCTGAGTTTATTGAGGAAGAAGTGTCAAGGCAAAATATGAATTGAGTGAGAGAAGAAGGAGCAGAATTGAAGGATGTGGAGGAATGCAGTGCTGAGTCATCAGCATAAGAGAGCATGTGGTTACTTGTTGAAGAAAGGGAATCATTGATAAAAAGGAGAAAAAGTGAAGGAAACACGACAAAACCTTGAGGGACATCGCTACTACTGGAGAAAGGGGAAAAGGCTGATCCATCAACAACCACGGAGATAGATCTGCCACAAAAGGGAGCGAAAAATGAGGGAGCAAAGCGAGGGAGGGAAGCCAAAAGAGGGGAGCTTAGAGATGAGACTCCAATGCCACATCCTGTCAAAAGCTTTTGATATATCAAGGGCAACTACATAGAATTCCCCAAAATATTTCAGGGATGATGACCAAACAAGATTTCACCATACTGAAGCCATACTGGTGATCAGAGAGAAGACTGTGAAATTCAAGATGGCTGAGGATATAGGAGTTGAGAAAGGATTCAAAGACTTTAGAAAGGGTAGATGTCAAAGCATTAGGACAATAGTTTGAGGGGTTAGAAAAGTCATCCTTCTTAGGATTGGGACATACCAACCCATGCTGCCAAGAAGAAGGGAAAGTTCTGATTTTTAAATAGGAATGGAATAGATGAGCAAGCACAGATGCAGGTTCAGAGGCACATTCTTTCAGTACATGGGGACAGATGCCATCAGGACCATAAGCCTTGCTTGTGTCCAGAGAGAGAAGTACTTTTCAGACAGTTTGAAAAGAGATTATGGGAAGGGGCATAGAATTAGTTAAAGGAGCATCAAGGGGTAAAGGAATGTTAGAGTCATCCAAGGTAGAGTTAGAAGAGAAACAGGAATCAAAGAGAGTTGCTCTGTCTGCAGGAGAATCAGCTATAGTACCATCAGAATGGAAAAGTGAGGGAAAGGTAGAGTGACAGAAGTTGTTTACAATGCCCTTAGCTAATAACCAGAAAGACCTATCAATGGCTGATGAGCAGAGATTATCACACTTCCTTTGAAAAAAGCAATGCTTTGCCTTACAGGTAACATGTTTGCAACAATTATGGGCAGTAATAAATGCTGAATAGGAGTTGGAAAAGGAGAGACTTTCCAAGCCCATGCCTGAATGGCCTCAGAACTGGAACGGTTGAACCAAAGATTGGAAGAAGGGGTCATCTTGGAGGATGAGCAGATTAATGCATCCATTCCCACAACAGTAACCTCTTCTATGTGTTTGGTGCAGACAGAAGCATTACCACATAAGAGACAGTAATTTACCCAAGTAAAGTCAGAAAAAAGTTTTCTGAAGTTATTCCACTCAGCCATGTTGAGGTGCTAATATTTACAAATAATTACATTTAGAAGGGACTGCTGAAGGGGTAGGTGCCATTAAAATAGATACATTTATGAGAGTGTGGTAAGATAAACTAACTGGGGGTAAGACTGTGTATTTACAGCATGATGGAATAGAAGTGAAAGCAGATCTAGAATGTTAGGAGAGTGGTCACAGCAGTCAGGAATATGGGTGAGGTGAGAGACAACTTGCTCTATGTCACTAAGAACAGAAAATATGAGGGTTTCGATCCCCAACCATCTATAAGGGAGGAATTCAACCTTTCCCTATGGTGAACACCAAAATCCCCTAAGTAGAGGATCTCAGCTTGTGGGTAAGAGGATGCTACAGTCTCATGGCAGGCATTTAGAAAGTCAGAGAGAGATATAAAATTTGCAGAAGTAAGAGAGCAGTAGGCAAAACAAAGAAATAGTGTGGTGGCTGGGAGACAGATCTTGAGCCACATAACATCAAAGTTTGGGAACTCAAGGTCCTTGAGGCATGCAACAAGTGCGTTGATGTTGGAATAAGCACAAACACCATCTTTGAATCAGAATGGTGGGTAGAGATTATATCGTTGGATATGAAAGAGGGACTAGTGAAAACATCAGTAGACAATTGAGTCTCAGAAAGAAGCAAGATATTAGTAGAGATATTGGACTGATGGTATTCAACATAAGAGAGATTACTAGAGAGACCCTGAATGATGTTACTGTGAAAAGAAAAAGAGGAAGGTCTATCAGAAAGGTAAAGGTCACAGGAGGGACCGGTACTACTACTGTCCCAATCACTGGGAGTGAAGTTAGGCCAGAACCCGGAGATTCTTAACACTCCATGATGCCGTAGACTAGGGACCACAGGTTTATTGGACTCTTGCATTCAAAAACAACTGTGCAGACAGGAGATGGCAAGAAAACTTATGTGAAGAAATTAAGAGAGGTTTGAGTAGGTGCTTGTAAGAAGAAGATGGAAGGACAAGCCCATTAGTCCCATTCTGATGTGACAGAAAGTATGACCAGCAATCCTAACATGGAACCTCTGAAGTCTCTCAATCAATCCTGCTACCAGTGCCATATCATCAGCAGGCAAAAACTGACACACCTTCCAGACATCCCCTCCCCCATCAGACTGCATACCAGCTACTCTCTCCAAGACCCTTGCATTCACCTCACCCACCACCCTAACCACAAATAATTCAAACAGCCATGGTGACATTTCACACCCCTGCTGTACACCCACCTTTATCTGAAACCACTTACTCTCCTCTTTTCCTACTAGCACACATGCCTTACTCTCTTGATACAAACTCTCCACTGTTTCTAACAGCTTTTCTCCAACACCATATTTTCATAACACCTTTCACAAAGCACCTCTATCAACCCTACCATGCTTTCTCCAGATCCATTAAAGTTCCACAAACGTCCTTCTGTTTCACTAAGTACTTTTCACAAATTCTTCATGGCAAACTCCTGATCCACACATCCCCTACCACTCCAAAAGCCATACTGTTCCTCCCTAATCTGAAACCCTGTGCATGCTTCCACCCTCTCAATCACCACTCCCATACAACTTCTAAGGTACAGTCAACACACTTTTACCTCTGTATTTTGAACATTCACTTTTGTCCCTCTTGCCTTTATACAGTGGCACTATACAGGTATTCTGCCAACCCTCAGGCACTTCACCATGAGCCATGCACACACTAAAAATCATGCCTACCAATGAGCGACACAGTCATCACCCTCCTTTCTTAAGAAATACAACTGCAATCCATTGCTTTGAGCCACTTTGCCACACTTCATCTCATGTAAGGCTTTAACAAGCTCTTTTCCTAAACTACTTGCCATGACTATCTCATTTCAAATACCTCCACATCCAAACCATCCACATTTGCAATCTTATAAAAATTCATCAGTCACCTCTGATGAAGAAACTACACACATCAACAGAAAAGGATGATATACATCCTCAACCCATGCTGCCTTCCTGTTGTTTAGAAATCTTCATAAGTAATGCTAGGCATCCTAAACAAAACCTGAGAGCATTTAAGTGTGCTAGGCATCCTAAACAAAACCTGAGAGCATTAACTTTTGTCACTTCCACTGTTGTCTTCTCTTAGGTCCTTTAAATGTATCTCATTACATTAACCTTGTCTAAGTTTCGTCATGGGCTCCATGATGTGATTTTCTGAATATTTCTGGTCAAGACCAGCTGCGCCTCATTAGATTCACCTCAGCTAGCTTCCATCGTGGTCCCCATGGTGTAAATCCCTAAGTATGCCTAAGAAGGATCAGCCAGGGTATGTTACCAATAATTACTTAAACCTGTCTTTGTGCTACACTCCATCCAGGCTATCTTTCATCAAGTTCCCCCTCCATTCAGACAATGAATTCCTTTCTCTTTAATCCTCATGGCTGCAACCACTTCTCTACCTTAAGCCTCTTGCCAGCTCACTAATCCTGCAGCACCTATACATTGCTGGCTAAATAAGTTTTGTGTACATTAGGATGTTTCCTAGCACTAGCCCATCAGCTCCTGTGCTATGTCTCTGTAGAGTGTGCAAGGTCTACCCTAACAGGCAGCTGTTGTTTCCTATCCAGCACTACTCCAGGGTTCATATCCCCATAGTCTACATACTCAAAACATTTTTCAGACCTGTTGGTATAACTTGACTCCCACCATCATCTGAGATGTGATCTTTATCTCCACTAGAGTTAGCCTCACTTTCCTTACAATCTTCCCCCAGCACAATTCTCAACTGCATCCTGTGCATCACTCTTGTCTTGCTATTCTCCACTTTCTGGGAAAATCCTATACACACCTCTTTCTTTCCTAATCTGTCTGCCACTACGAATATTAATTTTACGCATGCCTTTAACCTAGATACCTGACCAGCACCCTCTGATCCAACAGTAAGGACTCCTCTTTGCCTCCCTGGTCATACCACTCTATCCTGGCATTCTTTTTTGAGGTTATTCCATGAAAGGGCATTACACTTTCTGTAAGTTCTCACAATGAGCAATCATCCAACTGTCTGACATGCAGTCATCTGCCCCTAGTTTGGCATGCAACACATCCAAAAATGAAAAAAGTGGTGAGAAACCCATTACTGGGTTTGGAGTCTTATCACACACTGCTATCTATGCCCTTAAATGTCTCACCCATTGTTTCTTGGATTGTTTTCATAGCTTGCAGCAATTGATGTGCGATTTGGTGGAGCCATTCATACTGCTGGATTTTTGGTGTGGTCCAGAAAATCTCATTTACCCATAACTGATTCAGTTCTTTCTGTAAGGTACTCTGAAACTGTGAGCCCTGATCAGAGTGGAGTCTCTGTGGGGCAACGTACTCACTGAATATCTCCTCCACTAGGATATTTGCTACTGTTGTGGCCCTTTAATCATGTGTCGCAAATGCCCAGGTATACTTAGAGAAGTCATATGTCACTACTAGCACATATTCTAGTCCACCATTGAATGCTTCCAGCACTGTGAAATCCAGGGTGAGCATCTGGAAAAGCTGGTCCATTCTGAGCAATATCACTGGGATCTGCACAGCTGGACCCATTCACCATGGCCTGCACTGACGGAACAGCTCTTTGAAAGGTATAGGGATGAAATGACCACAAACCATAACATGAAGTTAAGCTAAAAAATATAATAAAGATGTAGTGAAGTACTTTTACAGTATAAGAGTAGTGAATAAATGGAACAGGCTGAATAATAATATACTAAATATGGACACCTTTCAGAAGTTTAAGAAGTACTGTGATAGTGGAGAGGGTTCAGGAGATGGGGCCAACAAATGTAAAACCCTTTCTTACCTGGAGACTCTCTGTGTGATTCATTGCATCTTTAATGGTAACATTAATAATAATGCTCTCCATTTTTTCTCTGTCAATATCTGCCCCTTCCTGCACTAGCAGATCCACTTTGAATATGCTATCATCTTCCTTGGGCTCACTCAGTTTAACAAGAGTGTCATTGCTGGAACATAAGCAATAAAACCATTGTTCTTTTTCACTAATGCTAAGGCAGTTACTTATAATATATCAGATACCTATCAGGAGTATTTCATAAACTATCTAAAAGTATATACACTGTCAGTATCATCAGTATTCCATCATTCTTTACATCCATGTATATTTTCATTAAAATTCATCTTCAGATTTTAGTATTACTTGCAATTTTTTCTCTCCAATTCCATATCCTCTTCCAAAAGCATTCTTCACAACTGACTACATTCCATGAGACCTTCTGCTGTAAACACGTTTCCATCTATCATATAATAATGTAGCATCTATCATTCCAATCAGACTTACCATAAATGGCATGCCTATACATAAGAAATTTGATCAGAAAATTTGCTGAACCACAGATCAATCTCCCTAACAAGTGTGGTCTGTAAAACAATGGAAAAGATAATCAACAGGTACCTGAACAACTACCATGTAAAGAGGCAACTATAGTGATTGGGAACAACATGAATTTAGAAGGAGGTCAAGCATTACAAATCTCTTAGTCTTCTATGAAATAGCGAGCCTCATCTCAGATCAAAGAGACGGGTGGGTAGACTGTGTATTCCTTAACAACAAGAAAGCTTTTGGCACTGTATCACACTAGTGCTTGATTAACAAGACGGATTATTTACATGAGTGGAAGAAAGCAAAAAAACAGAGGTTAGAGGAGCATTCTAGAAGTGAGCTGGGGTCACAAATGGCATGGTGCAAGGCTGTATTGGGCCAACTCCTCTTCTAAGTACATGTACATGATTTGCCACAGTATCTGGAGCCTTACCTGAATATGTCTGCAGATGATGAAAAGATCATGAGAGAAATAAAAGAATAATACCGATTTCCTGAACAAACACCAAAGATGGTCTGATAAATGGATGAAGAAATTCAAACTAAGTACGTGTAGCATAAAGTTGGAACACAGTAAAATAAGCCTTTGACAGAAAAATTACAAATTATTGCCCTGTGCCTAAAATGTTTCCAGAGACCCACACTTGGAGAGATGTTAAGGAGGCAATGTGTCTGCTGACAAATATCAGAAATGCAATGAAGTAATATATGGGTACAGAAACATTAGGCAAACTATTCACAGTATAAATTTGAATAAATTTAGACTATGCTTTTCAAGTCCAATAAGTCCACCTCAAGAAGCACAAAGATTTAAGTGAGGTCAGAGAAGGTCAGCTAAAATGACAAGTGAATTAAAAAAGCTAAGTTATAATGATATCCTGAGGGTGACATTTGCTCACTATGAAAGAGAGTGTCAGATGGACAATGTTGACAGCAATTAGTTCTTGATAAGATGCAATGACAGAGATACCAATGGCCTTATCAAGAAGCTATGCAAAAGCTTGTTAGATATGATGTGAAGATGTATTGTGTTTATGTAAGAGTTGTGGATGGCTAGAATAGGCAATGAATCTACAAATGTCAGCTGTGTACATATGTTTAAAAAGCCACTTTATGTTAAAAAAGAATCAAGATAAGGTCCTATGGGTATAGAAATCCCTCCCCATACTGTGCAAGCAGATGATTACACCCAAGGGTTTACAACTTTTCCCTACATTACTTTCCTTGAAACCCTACCTTCTACAACAGTCATTTCTCCTAGTATTCATCTTCTTTCCATTTAGGCATAAATTTCTTTCTTGAAACACATCTTTACTGGTATGAAAGGCTGGGGAATATATGCATGAAAAAGAAGCCATAATAAAGGAGTATACCCTACTTCTATGAGAAAAATAGATCCTCTAACTACAGATTTTGATTGTCTACAACCAAAGTACCACATCTTACCTTTAAGTAAGGTTAGTCATGTGCAATCTTATATGCTATGCATACCCTTTGTGTGTGTGTGCATACATACATGGTACATACATACAAGGTTAAGAAGACAGGGCAAAACGAGTGCAAAATTATCTCCCTGTAAAACACAAATAGTAATCACATGCACAACATAATCAATTCAATCAGATTTTTTACCATTTGAGTATGTTCCCTTACCCTACACAGCCATCCCATCTTCTGGTGTATCCTCCCTATTCCAAGAAACAGAAGCTAAGTGGGTGCACCTCATGCAGGAGAGAGAAAATGAAAATATTGTAAATGTGCAAACTTTATCCTACATGCACTGTCAAGGACAAAAGTTGTGTTGTGAAATTTTGTGAAAACATATGGTAATTGGCTAACCTTTCAATGTAACAAGGCCGTGTGGTAAGGCTTTCATTATGTTTCACGAGTTATATTAAATCATCGGACAAGACAGCGACCCTACTTTCGTCTTTGACAGTAGAGGGCCAAATAATTATCAAATGCAGGCAACATTCCCAGAGGAAACAAAAGAAGCAACTGAATGCTGGTTACAAAGACAATGACATACATCTAGAAAGACATTTTTATGTGATGGCTACAGTTTCAAAAAAGAATAAACAAGCAAAAAGTAACAGAAAAAATTGAGAACTATAACATGAAAAGCTGATGGTGTGCTGAAATGTTATGGACAGTAAAATAAGGAATAGAGAAAGACAGACAAAGAGTGAAACTAGATATTAGAAACACTAAGATTTTGCAGAAAGGACTAATGTAAGAAAGCAATGCATGTGGGTAAACAGACAGTGAGTAGAGCACATATGATGAAAAAGGTCCTTGAGGCCTGATTGTGGACTGGGGGTTGTAGTTTTGGCACTATAAACATGACAGCTAGAGGATGGATGAGAGCAAATGAAGCCTTTTCTTTGTCTGTTCCTGATACTACCTTGCTAACATGGGAAACAGTGAGTAACTAAGTCCTGTATAATAGAAAAGAAAATTACTTGGAAAATAGTTTCCCTGAAACACCCTGTTGTATCAGAAAATAATCCTTTTACTATTGATTTAAGGTATAACAGGATACTTGCACTCACTCAATAGAGAACGAGATGATGTCATTTAAGTCAGGGTCAGTTGCTGCAAGTTGACAAATGGTAAAGCCACTTTCCACATTCTCTTTAACTGTATTGCAACCATAGTCATTATTAAATTCTGGAGGTGTATCATTTTCATCCTGGATGGTGATCTTCACTGTGCCTGTTATGAAGAAAAAATGAGTAATTGCTATTATGGAAGGGAGGTAAAGAATTACCACCATTATACAAAGAAGGTTGAGAGTTGTCACTCTTGTGGAGGGAAAATGGCTGATTGTCCCTGTTGGGCATAAACAGTTTATGTTTTTCAGTGCTATGAAGAAAAGTGCTGTGTTGTTACTCTTATGTAAAGAAGTAATATGGTTATTAGTACCACTGAGAGAATATGAGGGTACTGTCAATGATAGGGAGGGAAGGTGAAGGGGTGTCACTGCTGCAGAGGGAAAGTAATGGATTGTCAATGCTGTGGAGAAAAGATCAGGGTTTATAAGTGTGAAAGTGAGTATGAATCAGTGCTGTGGAGGAAGATGCGAGACTGTTACAACTGTAAAGGAAAGGTGAGGGGCTATCATTCCTGTAAAGAACATGAGGGATTATCACTGCTGTGGAGGGAAGCTGAGGGGTTGTCACTCTTGTGGAAAAATTCAGGAGCTATCGCTCGCATATGGAAGGAGGACCAGGTGTTGTTGAAGGAATGTCAGTAGAACATATGAATTATGTTAATTGTCCTCCCTTATAATATACAACCAGCCAGCCATGCATTTTTCAACTTGGGAGCTGCAAAATCTTTAGAACATTATATTAAGGGAAAGATTGAGTAATAATGATACTGATGGTTACATAAACTACATGAAATATGCTTTGTGCATTTTCACTAATAGACAAAACTAAAACATTCATCCAGAGATGTCACGTTCATGTTTTTCTATACATACTTGCCATTTCCCACATGAACAAGGTAGCATCAACAACAGATGACAGAGCCTTAGAGGTAAAATTCTTCATTTGGCCCCTTGCTCTGTTCCTTCTTTAGGAAAGTAATACAAGCAAAGAAGATTCCCAGCCACCAGCTCTCTCCCCTCTTAGTTGCCTTCTACAACACGCAGGGAATACATGGGCAGTATTCTTTCCCCCCATCCCTGGGGGGTATTCCATGAAGCAAAGTGTTCCTTTATTCAAAGGAAGTGCAATAACCTCTCCTTGTCAGCCACTGATAGGTCTTTCTGGTCTTTAGCTAAGGGCATCTCTAAAAACTTCTGTCACTCTACCTTTCGTTCACTTTTCCATTCTGATGGTACTGTAGCTGTCTCTCTCACAGACAAAGTAACTCTCTTTGGTTCCCATTCCTCCTCTAACTCCATCTTGAATGACTAACATTCCTTCACCTCCTGATGCTCCGCTTACTAATCCTATGCCTCTTCTACTGTAAAAACACTTTTGAATTTGCTATTCATTTCCTCACATATCCTCATATCATACTCTACAAGATTTCCCTTTGAATCCCTTAGCTTGATTAGCTGTTCCTTAATTGACAACTGGCTCCTGATGAATTTATGGAAAGAATTTGGATCTTCTGCTTCCTTATCCACAATATTTCTTTCAAACCTTCTTTGTCCCTCTTTTCTTATCAAGGTATACTCGTTCCTTACTCTCTTATACCTTGCAAATGCTAGCTGGCAAGAGAGCCATTTGTATTTTCATCGCTGCACATCTCAAAGCTCCTTTACTTTATGACATCTTTTACTAAACCATTCCTTCCTCTTTCTTACCACTCCCTCTTTATTTGAGGCTCGAGGTACATACACCTCTATTCTTTCACTGTAAATTTTACAGAACCTTTCAAAACTAAACCCTGATTCCTGGCTAATGAATTCCATTTCCCAATCTATGTTACCTTGCATATCGTTGATGCTGGTGATGTTCCCATCAATACATCTCCTCTTTATTTCCCGGTTCAGCTCTGCTCTTTTAACATCCTCTTTAACTCATATTCAGACTTGAGCAGTACATGATCACTTCTTCCAACTGGTGTATCATATACAATATTCTCATTATCCATACTAGTATGAGTGAAGACAGCATCTTGTAATGATGGTGTGTGTGTGTGTGTGTGTGTGAGGAATGCTAGTCTGAATGATAGCAACATCTTGCTGAACTGATAAACTGTATCTGGGAGGTTTTTTCATTCTGTAATACTTATTTTTTATTCCAAATCTCTCACAAATTTGGGGAAATTCATTGTAAGCTTACTTGCTGTCAATTATCGTACTGATAAGTCAGTCATGCTGACTTTAAGTCATTGAGATTTACAAACAAAATATGAATAATTAGATATTCAGTATAAAAGTAATGAACATACCGGCCAAATTTTCATAAGCTAAGTATTTTAAGGTAATTTATCTAGTGTCACCTATTTTTCATATATCAATCACTCACCACTTACTGTGAATTCTTTCTTCATCTTGCACAGTGGATAACCAACACAGCATTGCCATGTTATCCCAATGTAATCCCCATACTACAATGCAATTCTTCAGTTTTCTTTTTTTAAAAGAAAACAATAGTTACTAAAATTCAGTACCACACATATAGCCAAGTCTTACCTGTAGAGATATTGCGTCCAAATTCCGTTGCACTATCAACAACAATAATTTCCAAGTTAACTTTATCTGCCAATTCAGAATCAGGTTTTTCAGTACCAATTCGGATGTCTCCACTATGTTTTGAACCAGATGACGCTGCAATGTCCACCTGAAACCACCTGTAAACAACAACAGTCAGCTAAACACCCCTACAAATACAACAATCACAAATGGGCTGAAAATGGATAAACAATGTGGAAGGACTGAGGATATGGGCATTAAATCACAACATGCCTTAAAGAAATAAGGATGCTCTAAGGTAAGGTATATAAGTTAAATCTGTAAATGAGGTGGTAAATAGATCTGAATGACAAAGTTTTATAAATTCAATAATTAAAGTGTTCTAAGTCCAAGATAAGTGGACAAATCTGTTTCCCTGAAAGTGTTCTGGGTGTAACCAGAATTTTTCTTTTCCAACCAACAACTGAGCTCCTGTCATCACATGCATTTATAAATTAAAAAGGGACTACAGTTGAGTCACACAACAGTCTCTATTGCTCATTTGGCTGTACTATGTGCAGCTGACAAAAGAGGCTTGATTTGCATAAATGGCAAAAAATTAGCAAACTAATTATTTCACAAAAGAACCTATATTTAAAACACCTCATTACTGTTTAGCTACTGCTGAAATTTGAGCCAAATTTGCCAAGAAAGAATGAAATTCTGGCTGTTTGAAGATATTTCTATTTCTAGTAGCATTAGCCATCTGTTAATGGTGGAGGTTACAGTTGCCAGATGCAGTTCTGAAAAGGAGCCACCAAAGAACCATCCTTGACAAGTTTGTTTCAGATTGGCTTAATGGTTTCAGAGGAAAAGATTTTTATGTGATTTTTTGACAACTGGCAAAACTGAAAGTTTCACAGAAAACCCAAATAAAATGTTTAACAATTGATTATCATGTAGGTGCAATTAAGATTTGAGCCAAACCTACCTTCAGACCCTAAGTCATGATAATTTGGAGAAATATCTATTTTCAATATCACCAACAATCTTGGACATTGGTTGGGATTATTAAATACAATTATGAAAAAGGACTATACATTGAACATCTCTGCCAAGTTTGGTTTAAACTGACCAACTGCCTTTAAAAGAGAAGACTGAAATGTGAACAAAATTAATGGAAAATGACAATCATGGATGACAAATGATGAACAATGGATGCCAAATGATGGCAAAAACTCACATAGCCCTTGGTCACATAGGATAAAAGAAAATCTTAAATTTTTCTCCCCACTCAAAAAATATTATTTACATGTCTTCAACCATTCAAATTCAAGTTCCATAATGGGTAAGATTACATTTTAACCAAAAAGAGCATGGGGACAGGCCCTGGATATCAGTCTCTCCTTCCCCTGGGCTTTACAGTGAAGTCTACCTGTTAAATTAATTCACCATTATTTAAAAACAAAAACCTTGGTACAGTATACAACATAAACCAGCTGTAAATGATGATTATTCCCAATCAAAAGGAAAACCTTGGTACAGTGTATGACATAAATCAGCTGCAAATGATGATTATTCCCAATCAAAGTGCAGAGCATTTGTCAAAAATAGCAGTATATTGATAAAACAACTCCTACTGATGATTGTTCCCTATAAATGTATAGAACATATATCAAAAATAGCAGTATACTTGGTTAAAATTGAGGTAAGACTAGAATAAGTGATAACACATGGTTGTTTGGTAAAGATTTATGGGATTATTGGAAAATGCCAAAATGGCAAGCAGGTCAAGTTTTCAAGTTAATGTGGGAGAGTTTATAAGTAGGACCACTTTTGACTCAAGTAAGGATGCGGAGCTTTAACCACCTCAGATGTTAGAGCAGTACTCCATACAAGGACAGATCAAATCTTTGTATAGATGGAGTAATTGTTCAGAAGAAAAGAAATTCTGACATCTACACAAGACTCCCACTTTCTTAGAAAAAAGAGCCATCAGTGTTCACGGATCAACATATTATATATCTGGTTAATAAGCTGCTATCTAGTTAAAAATAAAAAGTAATTCAAGAAAAGGTCTCTATGACTGACCTCTTTAAAATTTCACCTGGGATACTGCCACTTATCTAAGCAGATGGAGGCATACTGATAAAATACTTACGTATCAAGTGCATCCACTTTCACAGGATTCCCATTCTTATATGCCACTGAATTATCCCAGTCAATATCAAAGGTGATATATGCACAAGCATCTGTATCCTTTGCCACAACAGTCCCGACACGTGTCCCAGGATCACTATTTTCAGTCACATTCATAGGAAGCTGTAATGCACATTCATATTTTAGAAACTCATAAAACACTTTACATATCATCATTATTATATATCATCCTACAACCCCTTTCAGAGAGGATCCTGGTATTACCCAAGACCACTTTTCCGGGGTCTACTGCAGCTCCAAGGCTCCACTATCCTCAGCAGCAGGGACAGGATAGACTCCTTTGAAGCAAAAAGCCTTCAACAAAATTGTACTCTGTTTTGTCAATTGACAATGTTAAAGCCTCATGAAAGATGACTTTTCACTCACTGTGTAGTCTTGACAGGGTAGAGCCCATCAACACCATATTTCACACACACACACACACACACACACACACACATAATATATATATATATATATATATATATGTGTGCATGCATGTATATATGTGTGCATGCGGGGGGATGGGGTATTTTTCTTCGTCTGTTTCCTGGCGCTACC
>JAYMFT010034490.1:0-15859 GCA_038088735.1 Panulirus argus
TCTCTCTCTCTCTCTCTCTCTCTCTCTCTCTCTCTCTCTCTCTCTCTCTCTCTCTCTCTCTCTCTCCCCCCCCCCCATCCTCCCTCCGACTGGTCCCTACATCTCTACATTTGGTCTCCTTCGGTCTGGTCTTCATTCCCTGCCCCCTTCGTCTGGTCTTTACCCCCTGCTGATCATGTCCTGGCCTCCGGACCCTGTCCCTCCCCTATGGGTATGGCTTCCGCTACCTGCCCCCATCCACCTCCTGTCCCCACCCGCTCCCATGGTCTGGCCTTCCCTCCTTGCCCCTAAGGCCTGGCCTCCGCCCTCTGCTCCCCGCACTCTTGACCACATCTTGCTCTAGTGGTCTGACCCCCACGTCTGCTCCTATGGTCTGGTCTCCAACCCTTGCCACATATGACCTGGTCTCCAGCTCCGTCCTCCACGGTCAGACTTTTCCACTCACCAGCCCGTCTCATCTTCACCAAGTCCCTCTCCCTTTTCCACATAGTTCTCCTGTCAGCGTGCATGTCCTCCGGGGGTCCAGAGAAAGAGGTCAATGATATGCCAAATGTTCCTCTTCCTAAACCTAAGTGCAGTCCTCAGCTGCCTGAGTGCCTGCTTTATCGCAGGCAGGATCTGCCCACACAATATTAAGGAAAATAATGTATTCCAAATTCATTTATCCTTCTATCATCCATAAACTGATTCTGCCCTGCAAACACTTGGTGACAAGCTGAAGTTTCCTTGTATACATTACAGAAGAATGAAGTTAAGAATGTTGAATTATATTTGTTTTTTTTTTCATTGAAAATAATGAGTATTATTATTGTATTTGCTGGGAAATGATGCATAATAAGAAGGCTGCAAAGGCTTCGCTTTACATGTAAATGATATTTTGTTTTCAAGAGCGAACTGGAGGCGTTCTTAGAATATTATCTTTTCTTTCATGAGGCTGCCTCCTGAATTCATAAATAAGAATACTGAATGTGTTTCGTAACAAGAAAGATATAGCTTCTGAGTACTACATTCAGAGCAGATTCATGTATAGAGCAAACGTATGCTTCAGCAGGGACCAGAGTGTGCCCACGTCCAGGATACTACTTTATATCTTGTCCCCGCCACCGGCACCCTCTCCTAGCGCATTATTGCCCTTCCCAGCACCAGCTTCCCTCATTCTTCCCTCTCCCCTCACCTCACTTACCCACAAAAGATGCCCTTATTCTTCCCTCTGCCCTCACCTCGACTTCTTATCATCTTCCCATACCCTCTAACTCTCCTCCCATTATCTCCCCTTATCTCTCCATTCTCTCGTCCTCTCCTTACCCCTAACTCTACCTCCCATTACTTCACTTCACCTCACAAGTCCATTAACCTCCCATACCTCTAAAGCTTACCTTCTATGATCTCTCTTCACCTCGGCTGCCCGTCGTTATCCCCTGACTTCTAACCATGCCCAACATTACCTCCCCTCATCTCGATTCCTTCCCTCACCTCCTCCTAACCCTCGTCTATTCCACCCTTTCGCCTCCCCTTCATCTCCTACTTGGCCGGTCTGAAGGCACACTATCAACCACATCTCGGTAGCTGGGCGCAGGTCGTTGGGAGGGTAGCGTGGAAGGTCCTTGAAGAAGTTAGCGGGTTCCCAGTCTTCAGGAAGGTGGTCAGGAGATGTGGCCTTAGGAAGGCCACTGGTGTGGTCCTGGTCTTCAGGAAGGTGGTCAGATGTGGCCTTAGGAAGGCCACTGGGGTGGTCCCGGTCTTCAGGAAGGTGGTCAGATGTGGCCTTAGGAAGGCCACTGGTGTGGTCCTGGTCTTCAGGAAGGTGGTCCGATGTGGCCTTAGGAAGGCCACTGGGGTGGTCCCGGTCTGTAGGAAGGTGGTCAGGAGATGTATCCTAAGGGAGGCTATTGGGATGGTCTAACACCTTTGGAATGTCGCTAGATTTGCCCATTGAGAAGTTGAGAGAACAAGTCTTAGTGAAAATAGGTACATGCAAGTCCTTGGAAAAGTGATTGACTGAGTGTTCCTATTCATTAATTGAGTGTTCCCATGGAAGGTTAGTAGCACATTTCCGAGGAAAGAGAAGAAGCACAAATTACACATTAACCCATGTAGAATATATGTACTATGGATCGAAAGGATTGAGCAGATCTTAAATATTACCTAGTGTTGAACGTTTTTCTTCTCCACTCTATGACCCTAAAAAATGTGATGATGATGATAGTTATTTATACTCAGGGAGCCATCCCATAGTGTTCCAGATCTTATACAGTTTTTTTTTTTATCAAAATATAAATTTTTTTACTAATCTCAAGTTACGAGACAGATTAAGCGTTAAAAAAAAAAGATGTCAATAAGGCCAACGATATAGCGCTGGTACTGCACAAGCCCTGAAGTGTAGGTTCGTAAGGTGAACCTTCTACAGATATTTCGTACTGTTCATAAATTTTCTTTACAAAATACTCCTCACGCGTCGTAATTCACATAATCTATCTTCGCTGTTGTGTGACATGCGCTATACTATTGGCACCACAAACGTAGCCCTCATATGGCCTATATCTACAGCCTTTTCCAAGCACTTCATTGGTAAGCAAATAGATTAACTGAAGAGACTCAGTGCTGGGCACATCACAGTCGCCACAAGGGTTTCCAGTTGGCAGTTTGCAAGTTCCTCGAACTGTGGGACAGAGACTCCACACAGGGTCCATATTCTGGGAATGCATCCGCTGGTGATGTACAGTCTCGGACAAAAGTCTTGGGACGCAGATGACGCAAGGCGCGCCGAGACCTCAATCATTCATTTCCGATGGAATACATTCAAACAACAGATTGTAATTACCTAAACACAAATCAAAACCGATGATGCAGAGACATCAACTTTCTTAATGGTATTCTTTAATTTATCAAGCCTAATATCTCTCTCGTTACAAGAAGCTACTAAGGTGATTAACAGAAACAGTGATGAAATTAACCTAAAGATGTTACATACGAATAAGTTCTGCACCAGTAGTATCATGTGGACGTATATGAGATGAGTCATCCTAAGGAGAAACTGACAACGTTGGACACGGAATGATTAGCCTCATATTCCAACAACAGCGAAATGAATTTATTCTTTTCTTTTTTGCTTCTTATTTACAGATAGAGTTTGTTCTTTTTTCAGCCTGCCTGTCTTGGAGAGTGAAACCTTTGTGAGGAAATACATTTAGCGCCCAACTATGCTACTCTTTTAAGTCAAATGACATATATATTCAAAACGCGAATTACCTCAGCAAAAGCGGTTCCTAATCCTTTGTAATTCTGAGATCATCATGATAGAGGAGTCAGCGCTAATTGGAATGTCTGAAGAGACACACTCGCCTCTAGGAGTGAAAAAGAATTAAAAAACAGGTAAAAGTTGGGACCTCTTGAAAGGCTTAATTATACCTCGGAAATGAGGACCTTGTTTATAATCTTTTGAAGGAGGAAGAAAAACTTCTCTTCATTAGAGGCGGTGAACAACTTACACACAGATCATCTTAAGAGTAGACTCGAAAGGTCTGAAGTCCACTAGGGAGACCTGTGATAGTGCGCCCGGGTCGACCCGCCGTTGAGCGATGCGATCGCTTCGGTCAGATTGTTATACGCGACGGTCCTTATACGTTCTCCAAGTAAAATGGGACAGATGGAAGAACTACTGGAGTTCAGGTCATAATAAAAGATTGTAGACTTATGGGCAGAGGCCTAAGTTAACCCCTCCTAAGAAAATAAGAAATAAAAATAGGTGGCAAAAGTTATGATGCTCGTTTTCCTAGTAACGAAGAATCATGGTTGTGAGGTTAAATAATAGAAAAGGGAAAAAATTTACATTTTACCAGAATGAAGAATAGCCAGACACATCTGGCTGCTTTAGCCAAGCGTATAACAAGCCTCAATGCGTTCTGGGTGTTGTGAGTGAGACAGTGCGTCTGTTGCAAGTGAGACGGTGGGCGGTTTGTAAATGAGCTGGTGTGATGTGAGTAATAACCCATTCATAATTACCTGTCTACACCATAAACGTAACGGGAGGGAGTTTTACACTCGTGGGACCGCCTCTCTTGAATATTCTCTACTATCACAAAACTTGCTAGACTTTTGTATGCCGTCTAGAAATACAATATTCCTATCCAATGTATCCCATTCACCCATCACTCATACTATAAAGTATCTTTTAACATCCTTTTTGAAATGTTTCTTTTTTGGTTTCATACTATGGGGCTCTTCTATCTCTGCATCTTCGAAATAACTCTACATCATCAAGCTGATAGAAAAACTTATTGATTGTGATCAGGTCACCCCTTTCTCTTCTTTCTTCCTTGGTGAGAAAATTTTTGGCCTCGATCCTTTCCCTGTTGTTGTTTTCTTTATTATGGTACCATCTTATTTGCCCTCTCCTCTACCTTTTCTGTTAGCTCTTTGTGCTTCGTTAGGTACAGTAACCAAACCTGTGAACCATTTTCTAGGTTTGGTTTAAATTAGGATGTGAAAAGCTTTTGAATATCTCTTTACTCATATACGTGGCTGATATTCTAATATTTGCCTGAGGGCAATTCATTCTCCTTACGTGGATCTCTTGAGACGAATTAGGAACGATATAAATTCTCAAGTCTCTCTCACGCACTGTTCTGCTGATCGTACTGGCTAATATCTTATAATGAGAATTTCATTCACTCTGACTAATTACTTTATATTTATGTGGGTTGACCTTCGGAGTTTGCTTAGGTCCCATTGTATGTTGATGCAATCCTTCCCGCTTTCCCTTCCATTATGACCCTTGCGTCATTTGCAAACATATTCAGGTATAAGTAATTCGCATAGATCAAGAAGAGTTATGGTCCCTGAACAGAGACCAGCGGCATAACACTGCTAACCTCAACCCATTTTGAGAAGGGTCCTTCAACAAGCGTCTCTTGTTCCTTCCCCATGAATTACTCTATTCATTAAAGGAGTTTCCCTCATATTTCTACCTAGTGATCCAACCTCCTGATCAGCTTCCCGTGCGGTACACTGTGAAATGGTCTCTGGTAATCCAGGTACAAAGACAATGCACCTGGCTTTTTATTGTAGGAAAATCTCTTAACATCTATCGTAGTTGAATTTCTTGATTCAACTATAGAGGACAAAATATGGGAACACTTGGAGAAACATGATCTCCTTAAGGATTCACAACATGGATATGCAAAAGGGAAGTCATGTCTCAGTAGCCCTCTCTCCTTTTTTAACAAAGTATATGAAACAGTTGATCAGGCTAAGAATTATGGTACTGTATATTTAGACTTAAGCAAGGCTTTTGACAGAGTACATCATGAGCGTCTGCTCAAAAAGATAGCGGCACACGGTATCGGGGGTTGTGTATTCAACTGGATTAGGGCGTGGCTCACTGGCAGAGAACAGTGGGTATGCATCGACGGAGTTACATCGGACTGGGGCAATGTAGCCAGTGGTGTTCCTCAGGTGGTCAGTCTTGGAACCACTCTTGTTCGTTATTATTGTTTTGGATATGGGAATAAGCAGCAACTTAAATAAATTTGCAGATGATACAAAAATAGGGGCCGTAATAAACTCAGTGAAACTGTAGAGGGACTTAGATAGATTATCAGAGTGGGCCGGTACATGGAAATTGGAATTCATTGTAGATAAATGCAAAACACTTTGTGTGGGTAAGACAGGAACACTAATCACAAACTAGACAATATTACTATTGGTAAAACAGAGTGCGAAAAAGATTTAGGAGTATTGGTGAGCAAAAATCTTAATCCGCGGCAACAATGTATTACAGTGCGTAATAAGGCTAATAGGATGTTAGGGTTCATTAATAGGACTGTTAGCAACAAAACTCCTAGAGAATTATTGCAACTTTATCTTGCGTTGGTGAGACCACATTTGGATTAAGCGGTGCAGTTTTGGGCTCCATACCATGCAGTTAATATAGATTGTTTAGAGAGAGTGCAAAGGCAAATGACAAAAATGATCCCTGGAATTAGAAACCTCACTTATGAAGAAAGGTTAAAAAGGCTGAATTTGCACTCACTTAAGAGGACGAGGACTAGAGTGGATATGAGTGGTTTTTAAACGAGCTAAGGGCATTAGTAAAGTTAATTGAAAAAAGTTCTTAGAATGGCGCCATCAGAGAAAACAACAAATAATGGATATAAATTAGAAAAAAAAAATTTAGGTCGGATTTAAGTAAATATTGGTTCGGGAATAGGGTAGTAGACTTATGGAATAAGTTGCCAGGTACAGTAGTGGAAGCTAGGTTTTTAGGTAGCTTTAAACGAAGGTTGGATGTGTTTATAGGATCAGTCGGTTGGTTGTATGGTGGACAGACTCGGGAACTGCCTAGCATGGGCCAATAGGCCTCTTGCAGTGTCCTCACTTCTTATGTTCTTATGAGGCTGCCGCAGGAAAAGCTAAGAGGTAAGTCAAATAAACGTAGCCAGCACGTCCACTAAGGTGGGCCCCTGGAACACTATAAGCCCCCTCCATCGAAGGTCAAAATTATCTATCTGATCTCGGTACCTGGCGGTAATATTATGTCACACGAGTTTATAATCCATTGCTTAATGAGATAATTACACTGGGCCAGACGTCTAATGCTGGCAGTGACTAATTTCACCAATGCGTCAGATCACTCCGGGAGCATGCAAGATGTTTGTGACACTAGATATTATCGCCAGCGCTTTTCATGAAAATACATTATGCAACATTTTCATGTATAACTTGCACTTCGAGCGATGTAGTATATTCTTCCTCTTGTATCAACAACGCCAGCTTGCGTTAGGGAACCCTGGCAGTTGGAAATAGCGAGGTCTGTCCCGGCTAAGAAAAATGCTGGTGTAGCGACCGATCAACTCTTCCCACGGGTAGCGGGAGCAGCATTTCAAGTCACGGGCAAAAATTTTGTCCTCACAGGTCAAGGATGCTCGACCGAACGTTTGTTTGACGAACATAGGGAAAAAAAAGATGGTATTTCTTATTTACTTTATTGCTAAACGTCCGTCAGTTTTACACAAAGGAATTGGATATGACCTCTGTAAATAAACGGAAGCAGAAAATACTGAGAGCGCCATATTTTCCGCTTTTGTGTTTTTACAGAGAATATATCCAATTCAACTGTGTAAAACTTATGTTAACAAAACAATAAAGTAGATATGGAATAACTCTAATACCTGGTAAATTTCCCAGTACCAGTTTGAAACACGTTATCTTATATGTGTTGTTGACACACGAAGAGGGAGCCAACATCCAAGGTCTCTCCCTTTATTCAATTTTTCTATATTCACATGAAGCCCAGAGTCTATCCCTAGAACTCTTCCCTTAGAATTTCTCCAGAGGTCCTTCTTAGAACTTCTACAGGGGTCCTCCCTAGAACTTCTACAGGGGTCCTCCCTAGAACTTCTACAGGGGTCCTCCCTAGAACTTCAACAGGGGTCCTCCCTAGAACTCTTCCAGGGGTCCTCCCTAGAACTCTTCCAGGGGTCCTCCCTAGAACTCTGCAAAAGGATCTCCCTAGAACTCTTCCAAAGGTCCTCCCTAGAACTTCTCCAAGGGATCCTCCGTAGAACTCCTCCAGAGGTCCTCCCTAGAGCTCTTCCAGACGTCCCCACTAAAACTATTTCAGAGGTCCTCCCTAGAACTCTTCCAAATGTCCTTCCAAGAACATTTCTAGAGGTTCTCCCTAAAACTCCTCCAGAGGTTCTCCCTAAAACTCTCCCAGGGGTCCTCCCTAGAACTCTTCCAGGGATCATCCCTAGAACTCTTCCGGGGGTCCTCCCTAGAACTCTTCCAGAGGTCCTCCCTAGAACTCTTCCAGAGGTCCTCCCTAGAACTCTTCCAGAGGTCCTCCCTAGAACACTTCCAGAGGTACTCCCTAGAACTCTTCCAGCGGGCCTCCCTAGAACTCTTCCAGGGAGCCTCCCTAGAACTCCTCCAGGGAGCCTCCCTAGAACTCCTCCAGGGATCCTCCCTAGAACTCCTTCAGAGGTCCTCCCTAGAACTCCTCTAGGGGTCCTCCCTAGAACTCCTCTAGAGGTCCTCCCTAGAACGTCTCCACAGGTCCTCTCTAGAAATCCTCCAGAGGTCCTCCCTAGAACTCTTCTAGGGATCATCCCTAGAACTCTTCCAGAGGTCCTCCCTAGAACTCTTTCAGAGGTCCTCCCTAGAAATCTTGCAGAGGTCCTCCCTAGAACTCTTCCAGGGGTCCTCCCTAGAAGTCTTCCAGGGGTCCTCCCTAGAACTCCTTCAGAGGTCCTCCCTAGAACTCCTCTAGGGGTCCTCCCTAGAACTCCTCCAGAGGTCCTCCCTAGAATGTCTCCAGAGGTCCTCTCTAGAACTCCTCTAGAGGTCCCCCCCAGAACTCCTCCAGAGGTCCTCCCTAGAACTCCTCCAGAGGTCCTCCCTAGAACTCCTCCAGAGGTCCTCCTAGAACTTCTCCAGGGGTCCTCCCTAAAACTCCTCCAGGGGTCCTCCCTAGAACTCCTCCAGTGGTCCTCCCTAGAACTTTTCCTTGAAATCTCCTTCATAGAGCTCTTTTCCAAGGCTCCTCGACAAAGCTCCCCTGTCTGTAACAGCACAGTAGCAGGTGTTAAGCAGATCATGTAGATCTAACCTACCCTTACCAAGCACCATATCAAGTGGGTTTATATATCTTGCTTCAGTAAGATTAACTTCGCTTAATTACACCTTGTAAAGGTGGTGGTTGTTATGGCGTTGTTGATGGTGGATGTTGTGGCGTTGCTGATGGTGGATGTTGTGGTGATGTTGATGGTGGTGGTCGCGGTATTGTTGATGGTAGATGATGTGGGGTTGCTGATGGTGATAGTTGCGGGTTTGTTGACGGTGGATGTGTGGTGTAGTTGATGGTGGTAGTTGTGGCGTTGCCGATGGTGATAGTTGTGGTGTTACTGATGTCTGTTGTTGTGGTGTTGCTGATGCTGGTAGTTGTAGTGCTGTTGATGGTGGTTGTTTTGTTGCTGATGGCAGTTGTAGTGTTGTTGATGGTGGTGGTTCCGGTGATAGTGGCTCTTATGGTGTTGCTGATGGTGGTAGTTGTAGTGTTGTTGATTGTGGTTGTTTTGTTGCTGATGGTAGTTGTAGTGTTGCTGATGGTAGTGGTTCTTGTGGAGTTGTTGATGGTGGATGTTGTGGTGTTGTTGGTGGTGTGGATGATGCGATGTTTTTGATGGTGTTAGTGGTTGCTGTGATGTTGTTGATGGTGGTTTTAGAGCTGATGTTGTGGTGATGGTGGTATTTGTGGCGTTGTTGGTGGAGAATGTTGTAGTGCTGGTGGTTGTTGTGGTATGCTGCTGTGGTGCTGTTGTTGTTCTGTTGTTGATCGTGGTGTTGGGGTGGTGTTGATGGTGGATGTAGTGGTAATGGTGGATGTTGTGATGTTGTTGATCTTGGTTTTTGTGGTGTTGGTGGTAGTGGTTGTTGTGGTGCTGCTGATGATGGTTGTTGTGGTGTTGCTGGTGGTGGTTGTTATGGTGTTGTTGAGGACGGATGGTTTGGTTGGTGGTGCTTGTTGTTGTGATGTTGTTGATGGTGGATGTTGTGGTACTACTGCTGGCGTTTGTTGTGATACTGTTGATAGTGATGATTGTTGTGGTGTTGATGGTTGTGACTGCTGTGTTGTTGTAGCTTTGTTAATAGTGGTTGTTGTTGCTGTTGTGTTGTTGTGGTGGTGGTGTTAGTAGTTGCTGTTGTCTTCTGATGTTGCTGACTGTGATTGTTATAGTGTTTCTGGTTGTTGTTGTTGTGGTGCCGGTGGTGTTTATTGTTGCGGTGTTGGTGGTGGTGATTTTTGTGGTGTTGGTGGCGGTCGTGGTGTTAATGGTAGTTTTGGTGATGTTAATGATGGGGGTTGTTGTTGCTGTGGTGTTGATGGTGGTTGTTGTGAGGTTGATGGTGATTGCTGTAGTGTTGTTTGTGGTTGTTGTGATGTTGGTGGTGGCTGTAGTGTTGTTGTTGTTGGTTTTTGTTGTGGTACCGTTGATGGCGGTTTCTGTGGTGTTGGTGGTGGTTGTGGTGTTGTTGTTGGTGGTTGCTGTGGTGTTATCAGTAGTGGTTCTTGTGGCACTGTTGGTGGTGGTTGTGGTGTTGTTGTTGTTGGTTGCTGTGGTGTCATCAGTAGTGGTTCTTGTGGCATTGTTGGCTGTTGTGGTGTTGATGGTGGTGGTGACTGTTGAGGTGTTAGTAGTGGCGGTAATGGTTGTTGTGGTGTTGGCGTCGCTGATTGCTGTGTTGATGGAGGTTATCATGATAACGGTGGTGGTGGTTGTTGTCGTGTTAATTGATCGTGGACGTTTTAGTGTTGGTAGTGGTTGCGATATCGGTTGTGGTAGTTGCTGTGGTATTGGTGATGGTTGTTGTTGCAGTGTTGGTTGTTGTTATTATTGTTATAGTTTTTGTGATGGTGGGTGTTGTGGTGTCGGTGGTGGTGACTGTTGTGGTGTTGGTTGTTGAAAGCAGTTGTTGTGGTGCTGGTGGAGATTGTAGTAGTTTTGGTATTTGTGGTTGCTGTTGTGCTGTTGATGGAAGTTGTTGTGGTATTGGTGGTGACTGTTGATGGAAGTTGTTGTGGTATTGGTGGTGACTGTTGTTGTGGTGTTGTTGATAATGGAAATTGTTGTATTGGTGGTGGTGGAGGTTATTGTGTTGATGGTGGACGATATTTTGACGCTGTTGATGGTGGTTTTTATGATAGTTGTTGCTGTAGTGTTGGTGGCTATTGTGGTGCTGATGGTGGTGGTGCTTGTTGTTGTGGTGGTAGTAGCTGTTTTAGCGTTGTTGGTGGTTGTTATGGTGTTACTGATGGTGTATTGTGGTGTTGTTGACGGTGGTTGCTGTGTTGTAGATAGTGATTGTTTAGATGTAAGTGGTGATGGTTGCTGTTGTGGTGTTGTTGAATGTCGTTAGTGTGGTGTTGGTGGGATAGGTGCTTTGGTGTTGTTGATGGTGCTTCTTGTGGTGTTGGTTTTGGTGGTTGTTGTGGCGTTGATGGTGGTAGTTTATGTGGTGTTGGTGGTGGTAGTTTTTGTGGCACTTGATGATGGTTGCTATGTTGTTGATTTTGGTTGTAGAGGTGTTTGTGGTGATGGTAGTTTTTTGTGGTGTTGTTGAATGTGGTTATTGTGGTGTTTGTTGTGGTAGGTGCTGTGGTGTTGTTGATGGTGGTTGTTGTGGCATTGATGGTGGTGGTTTAAGTGGCGTTGTTGATGGTGTCTGTTGTGGTTCTGGTGGTTGTGGTATTGTGGTTTTGGTAGCTGTTGTGGTATGGATGGTGGTTGCTTTGTTGTTGATGGTCATTATTATGGTGGTGGTGGTGGCTGTCTTGGTGTTTTTGATGGTGGTTGTTGTAGCGTTGGTTGTGGTGGTTGTTTTGGTGTTGTTGACGGTGGCTCTTGTCATGTTGGTGGCGGTAGTTGTGGTGTAGTTCATGGTGATTGCTGTGGTGCTGTTGTTAGTTGTTGTGGTGTTCGTGAATGATATGGCGTTGATGGTCGTTGTTATGGAGTGGTGGTGACTGTTGTGTGGTGGGTGGTGATTGTTGTGGTGCTAATGGCGTTGAGTGTTGATGGTGGTGGTGATAGTTGTGGTCGTGATTGTTGTGGTGTTGGCTGTTGTGGCGTTATTAGTTGTTGTGTGTTGTTGAAGGTGGTTGTTTTGGTGTTGAAGATGGATGTTTTGTTGTTGATGATGGATGTTGTGAAGTGGTTGTTGTTAGCTGTTGTGGTGTAGTCGTTAGTGATTGTTGTGGTGTTGGTGGTGGTAGTTGTTGTGTTGTTGATTGTGGTTACTATGGTGGTGTTGTTGATGGTTGTTGTTGTGATGTTGGTGGCTATTATGATGCTGATGGTTGTGGTGATTGTTATGGTGTTGTTGGTTTTGTTGTTGATGATGGTTATTGGATTGTTAGTGGTGGCTTTTCTTGTGATGGTGGTGGTTGTTGTGGTGCTGGAGGTGGTAGTTGTTGTGATGTTGATGTTTGTTGTTGTTGGTTGTTGTGGTGTTGACGGTACCGGTTGTGGTGTTGGTGGCGGTAGTTGTTGTCGTATTGCAGATGGCTGTTGTGTTGTTGTTGTAGCGTTACTGGTGGAGGTGGTTATACTGGTGATGTTACTGATGGTGGTTGTTTTAGAACTGTTGATGGTTACTGATGTGGTTTGATGGTGGTACCTCTTGTGATATTGGTAGTTGGTGTGGTGTCGGTGGTGGTGGTTAATGATGGTAGCTGTTGTGGTGTTGGTGTTAGTCATTTCTGAGGTGTTGTTGATGGTAGTTGTTGTAATGTTGGTGATGGTAGATGCTGAGGTGATGGTGGTGGTGACTGTTGTGGTGCTGGTGCTTGTAATCATAGAAGTGCTTGTTGTGATGTTGGTGGGTATAGCTGTAGGGTTGTGTTAATGGTAATGACGGTGATAGTGATGCTTGTGGTAGTGTTGGTGTTGATACGTTGTTATTCTGGATCTGGTTTGGTGGTGATGACGACGGCAGCAGTGTTGGTGGTGTCATAGTGGTAGTGGTGATGCAGTCTAAAGTACAGGTGGTGATGGTGAAGGATGTGGTGATAGTGATGGTGACGATAGTCCGCGTAAAGGTGACAGTGATGATAGTTGTCGTCGTTATGCTTGTAACTGTTATGGTGGCGGTACTGATGTTGGTGATGATAGTGGTGATGATAGTAGTGGTGGTGGTAATGGTGATCCTGGCTATTGTGTGGTAGTGATGGTGATGATGGTAGGAGTGGTAATGGTGGTGGCGGTGGTGATGGGGTAGTAGTGGTGATGATAGTAGTTTTGGTGATTGTGATTGAGGTGAGTGGTGGTATTGGTGGTGGTGTTGATGGTAGTGGTAGAGTTGGTGGTTCTAGTGGTGATGGTAGTACAAGATATGGAGGAGGTTCCGTGCCTTACGTATGGAGGTGGTGCCTTGCTTTATCTGTGGATGTGGTGCCATGCCTTATGTATGGAGGAGGTGCCGTGCCTTGTGTAAAGAAGTGGTGCTATACCGTGGCTGTCATGTCAAGCTGGCGTTTGTGGCCCAGAGAGACACTTATGGAGAGGAGGCATACATTAGGTTGCTTCCCGTTTTCTTCTCTCTCTCTCTCTCTCTCTCTCTCTATCTATCTATCTATCTATCTCTCTCTCTCTCGTCTGCATGCAGTAAAGACATGGCGCAGGCAGACGTCTCCATCATATGCCGTACACAGATCCTCCTCCCCCGCCAAGAGATGCTCCACACTGAAGTAAACATCCTCATAGGAACTAATGTGTTGTTGGACGTCTCCTGCCGCTGACGTTAATCAAAACACGTTAGATGATATTAACGTCCCATCCTGGAATTTATGCAGTAAGGCCGTCCTCCCTGGACATTTTTCCCTCTTCATTATTCAACTGATTCCTTTCTCGTCGATCTTATGAATATTACGCGCCCTGGCAGACGTAACGAAAGGTAGGCCTTCGCTAAATTCACACATAAACTTATCTTGTGTAATCTTGCATATCATCCTTTGGTGCATATTCTACTGGAAACCTAACAGCATAATATACTTTGATTCCAACTCACTGTGACCTGGTCCAGAGGCATTCATACACACACATCATACTATACCATATAACTTCCTTTACGACCTACTATACTGTCCAGATACACGGATGCTCGCCTGTACTGTGATTGTATATGTGTGTGTGTATGCTTACCCTACCCTACTGAGTGCGTCTATGTACTGAATAAACAGAGCCCTCAACCCCTCATCATAACTCGTTCCTATACTACTCCAACGTCCGGTCAAGTGCCTCTGTCTGCATACTGAATATATGAGCCTCTCAGCTCACCCTTGTAATCACAGAATTCTCCATATATTATGGATATGTCTGTGAGAGAGAGGCCTAGTGGTTGACCTGGTGCCTCCTTTGTCACCGAAAAAAGAAAAAAATAAAATATTCGGGAAACAGTAAGGGAGGTCAGTATGTTGAGTGATCAATAATAAGATCTTCATCCACTAGTATCAGGAAATGTTTCGGGAAATATTTGCAGCAAAATATATTAGACCCGAACCACAGCTTGCATCACTAGTTCGTTCATTCCACTTGAGGAGCCATAGACAAAGAAGTTCCAACGGCAGGAAACAAGAGTGTTCCTCAGGACAGGGAGCCGAGTCAAAGGGGCATAACTTTCATGTTCCTCCCTCAGGCCAAGGAAGTCGATACTGGGTAGCTCTCTGAGGCAGGGAGGAAGCCATCAACTTAATAACACAAGAATCTACGTAAGGAAATAGTCAGAGAAGAAGCTAAGAAATATTCTTGTAGAGTAAGAAATTGGTAGATGAGTGGGACACGCTAAGATGCGGTGAATGAAGAGTAGTAAGTGGCTGTATAAGATGTATGACAGAAGAGGGAAGTTAAGAGACATGGCGCTAGGAAGACAGAGGTTCCTTCCTCCCCTTATTGAAATTAAGGGAATCACAGAGACTTGGAAACAAATAGAAATACACACACACACACACACACACGCGCGCGCGCGCGCGCGCGTAATCCTACCAGCTCGACAATCAGCAAACGAAAAATCACGGAAGTGGAAAATGCATCAGCGGTAAAATTCCATCCGGAGAAATATTTTCCAGGACGTAACTAAATCCAACCCATCATAAAATCTCCACCCGGAAATATATACATCTTCAAGCTGTTCATATTCAAAGGACAAGAGCTTACGCCCTTAGAAAGACATCATCGTTTTAAAATAAAGTGAGTTTAGATTAAGAAACAAAAAACTCACTGCTCGTAGGAAGAAATCCCAAAATAAACAAAGACCGAGCTAAAAAATATCATACTGAAGAGTCTTGCTACAAGGATAGGTTCTTCCTGAAGACAGAGTGAGAGGCTCGGCCGCATGGTGTCTGGTGTGGGTTCCTGGTGACTTTGGCAGAGTGATTTGATTTGTGATTGATTTGTGCCGGGAACCCAGGCAAATTTATTGTGCACCCCATACTCATCCTGTGAGCGGTTGCGCAATAGGATCACAGGGATCACAAAGGGTCTTAGACCCCAATGGGTTGATATTACATGCATTATATAGTTACATAGTTTCATATGGTAAGTTTTACCTACTTGATGCAAAAGGTGGATACAAACTTAAAATTTCAGATATCTTGTTATTTACAATAACGTGTTGTGACATTTCTTGCAGGGTTTGTTTAGATCTATTCCTAAAAGGCTCTATCTTCTTCACATTCTAAGACATAGATAGTGTTCTTGTTTGTGTCCAAATCTCTGACCAAACACTTTACAGTTTACATGATTAACATCTCCAGATAGGCCAAAGCGCCAGCAGCACCCATAGCCTAGCTTTAATTTAGCCATTACATCATCCTGTTACAGAGTGAGAGGCTCGGCCACATAGTGTCTGGTGTGGGTTCCGTGGGTTCCTGGTGACTGTGGGAGAGCGAGAGGTTCGGCCCCTTGGTGTCTGGCGTGGGTTTCTGGTGATGGTGAGATAAAGGGACTCGCCCACCTGGTGCCTGGTGTGGCAGATGGTGACCCAAACTCGATGCGTGGGAAAGTTCCCTTGTTATGGAGGGGGCACTGCCCAGGGAGGGGGGGTTGAAAGGAGGAGGCGTGGGTGAGGTAGGGGCCTGGCAGCCTCCTTAGTAACAGGGGTAAGCGTAATGGTTGAAGGTTGGATATGGTTAAGTGTGTATGGCCAGGATGATCGATCAGTAGAGTAGACGCACAATAAAAATATGTAGAAAGATGGATACAAGGAAATATATATATATATATATATATTTTTCATACATATCCGCCATTTCCCGCGTTAGCGAGGTAGCGTCAAGAACAAGGGACTGAGCCTTAGAGGGAAA